>JAFISD010000083.1:0-97761 GCA_022560085.1 Helminthosporium solani
TTTTAAAAATTTTTCAAAAAAATTTATTTTTTTGGGGCCTTTTTTTTTTTCTCTTTCCCCCGTTTTTTTGGGGGTTTGAAAATCATTCCCCCCCCCCCCCCCCCCCCATCCGCGCCCACATGACAGTATGACGAGGTGCTGAAAAATGGTCATCACGTTTGATACGAATCAGTTTGAATATGATTCTTTTCCTTTCTCGGTTTGATTGATTCATTCACGTTTGATACGAATCAGTTTGAACATGATTCTTTTCCTTTCTCGGTTTGATTGATTCATCCAAGTCTCTCTTTCCTTTTTCCCTTCCATCCATCCATCCTTCCTTCCTCCCTTCCTCTCTCTCTCGTCTTTCATTTCAGTCTTTATTAATTAAGGTATAATACTATAAAAATAAAAATAAAAGTCTTAGCTAAGCGCACAATTGTTTTTGGGCCCACCCGTAGGAAACTCTAGACTTGCGCAAGTTCCTATATATACCAAAACGCCGGCAAAGGTCAAACTGGAACGCATCCGACAAGACTGGGGTATCATAGAGTCGCAACGAAATTCCAAGCCCTCCGCAAAGCTCATGCGGGACGTGTTCCACGCGGGAGCCTGTAATCAGGTTCATTCATTGAATAATCCCATTGTAATCCAGAAGAATGTTGGCTATCCACTTGAGGATAGCCCATCATGAGGCCCATGTTGCGATGGTCCATCAGTGTGCTGGGCATGGATTGCATCATAGACATGGATGGCATCGAGTGCATTGAGGACATGGATGGCATCGATGGCATCGAAGGGATGGAGGGCGTCATCATGTGAGGCGGGGCGGTAACCTGAAGTGGTTGTTGGAGACGCTGATGCTTCATGGGAGGATCTGACAGGTTTTCATCTGCCTCTAACGATCGCTTTCTGCCTCGTGGCTCCTTGCGAATACGCAGTTTGACGCCCTGTCCTTGAAATGTGTGGGTCAGGAAGGTTGTTGCCGCCATTCCTGGAAAGTCTTTGGCGGCAACGATTTTAAACGGCTCGGAGTCGACTCTTGTAAGATACTGAACGTCGTGGGTTTCTTTGTGGAGCTCGTAAAGGTGAAAAGTCAGTCGATATGTACCAGTAGCCTTGATTGAGATGTCGCCAAAGGTGAAATATGCGCCGTATTGATCGGTAGTGTCTTTGAGTTTGCTTACGCTCGAAGAATTTGAGCCGGCTAGCAGAGTGTTGGGTGGCGGCGGCGCCGAGTTGTCCATGGCTTTGAGGCTGGCGACACAGATGTAATAAGGATTGACCATGTAGGTTTGATCTCGATCAATCGAAGGGTCCACGTCGAGGCGGACGACTGGTGGCGGGTCAATGGGCTTTCGGAACTTCTCTTTGCCTGGGATGGCAACCAGACCGATGCGGGGCTGCTGCTTAATAGTAAGCCGAATGCCTCCGCTATTACTTCCGTGCTGATAGGCGGACTGATGATGGTCCATGGTTTGCTGCTACCGAGCCCCGTAGGGTGAGGTGAAGTGGAGGTTGTAAAAGTTGGTCGACGGAAAGTTGTGTGAGACGGGCGAGCCAGGAATAGTGGTGAAGGATGAAAAATGCAGCGTTCCAGGCGGAGGCGTAAGTGGAATGTTGATTGCTTAAAGGTGGGATTTGCTGGTGAGTGGAAATTCTTTGAGGTCCAGCGATTAGCAATATGCGACAAGGCGTTGGCGGAGGCTCCTTCTGAAAGGCTTTCCGACTGGATGTATATCCGCGTACCGTGGTTGAGATGGGTTGGCGGTGCCGGTCAAAGAGAACAGTCCGATAGCAGCAACACAATCCTGACGTTGAGCGTTCGGTCGAACCTTCCAAGCTGAGAAGAAATGCCGTACACTGTCTGGTTGCTCCAGCTCTTGCGATGGGACTTCTCACAGCATCCTCCCTTCTCCCGCGCAAACTGGGCACGAGGGACGGTTCCGGGTTCTTCTTCGTCTTCGTCTTCCCCTTGTTCTTCTTCGTTTTCCTCAAGTGCGGGGTTCAACGGTTGCAAACGATACGTGATGTGAGATGGTATACCGCTTGCGAGATGATATTAGGGGTGGGGTGGGGTGGGGGCTTGTTCTCGATAGCGACAGTGTTCCTGCTACTTGGTTCAACAAGCACCTTTTACGATGCTATGCTGGGAAGGCGCTTCTTGTACTGTGTTGAGAAAAGATGCTGAGCGAGAGTTGATGGGCGAGTGCCTGCACTGAGAGATTTTCAAGTTCCCACAATGTCACGAGCTAAACGAGTGACAATGGCCAATGTAGCATCCCACTGCCAGCGTTGTGGATGGCTCTTTGGGACTGCGCGGGGGAGGGGGGATTCTGGAGGCAAAGCCCAGATGGGATATTAAGAGGCTGTGCGGCTGTACCGGGAGCGCAACAAGATGTTAGAGATTGTGGGAGTTGGCGGTGCAATTAAGAAGCTGCAGAGCATACATGATATCGGGCTCGACGGCGGGAATGGGCAAAGTCAAGGAAAACACCAGGCTCCGAAGCGGTTCTAAGCAAGCCGCACGACCCCACGAGAAAGCACGCATGGCTGGGAGCAGCACAAGCGGACAGTATGGCGGCGGTCCAGGATGTTGACGGGTGCCCAGACACCAGAGCACCTGCATCCTACATTGCTTCGGGCCAATTTAGCCTCTGTACGTACCTAGGTTTGGCCTGGATGGGCTGGATGGTAGACATCGGAGACGATACATGACGGCCGAAATCAATAACTGTGTCTGCAACCTTCAGGTCAATGCCGAGCAGGGCACAAGTGGAACAAGATCTTTGAAGCACTCGAACGAAGGCCAGGGGGGCTGGCTGCATCCTCCTCCTCATCATCAGCAGTGCATTGCATGTCTGTTTTGCTCACTCGATGCGGCTCTGGCGGGGGATGATGCATGCTGCGACGACGAGATGACTCTGAGACGATTGACTATCGACCGACGTCAACCAGGTCAGAGCGGGCGTACGATACAATGCAACGAGGTATCTACCAGCAGCGATCAGCAGTTCAAGTTGGACGATCGATAGAAGAAGTTCCTGGGAGAGCGGAAACCTTGATGATTGCCGCAAGGATTGTGCGCCCTGGACTACTACAAAGTTACCAGGCTTATTAGCCATGACAAGGCTCGCTGTCACCGGGTTTTCGCTCCATCAATCTAACTACAACACTTTCATATATATCGACGGCAGCATGGAGCTTGCTTCAACCTGTGTTGTACCCGAATCCTCCGCATTCCCCCACTCCCGTTTTGCATGTCCATTTCCCCATCGGCCGTCGTCGCTACACTCGACTCCGCTACACTCCACTCCACGCTGTTATGTATCGTACCTGCAGCCATGTCTCCGTATAGATGTGACCTAATTACTTCCGCTCGGGTCTTGTCTTTGCTTTGATGTTGAAGGGCACGAGTCGAGTAGTTATCCAACCAACCCAACTACTGTGACTAATTTACCTAGGTGCCTAACTAACCACCTACTTACCTACCTACCTAACTAGCATGATGAACATGATGAGCATGAGCATAAGCATGATGGGCATGAACCTCACAACCTCACGGCCGAACATCCCCGCTGCAGCCATAAACAGTTGCATCTACTAGAGTCTGAGTCTTCACGTGCAGCTGCCGAAAAGAGCATTACTTCATGTTAGCATGCCCTGTCCCGAACAGGAAGCCGTCATGGGGCCTTTGCGCTTTCCGTGCCGGACCACTTCCTGCACACCGGTTTCAGACGCCACAAAACACCACACAACACCTCCACCCCCACCACCTCTACTACCACCTCTACCACCATCACCACCATCACAGCTACTCATCGCCCATCATCATCATCATCATCATCATCATCACCACACTGGACCATCGCACTCCTCTACCCTCGTCATAGTGCCATGTCTCCCCTTCAATCAATTTCATTCCGCTGACTCCCAACCCTCCACCCTCACGCAATCGTTGCCGTCTGCCGCTCGTGTGAATGGCCAATCTGCGCGATAGTACATCATCTCTGCGGCTACATCCGCTTGATGAGGCCGGCACACTTCCCGGGCTCCACAGCGTGATCGCTGGAGTGCACCTTCCCCCCTTTCAAGCGTCATGGGGATCACTGTCTCGTCTCCGGTCATCGCGTTGTGTTTCGGAGATTTCATCTAACCTGGTGTACGGTTCACTTGACGCCCTCCAACAACTACTTTGCGAACCATTCGTACACACTTACCGACACCGCCCAGCCTAGTTCTCAATAGTAGTCTTGACGACCCCCGCAACCATGTCGACTGCCTTGTTGGTACGTCCATGCGTGTCGGCAATAAGAGCTTTTGAGCAATATCAGTCTTCAAGTTACTTGACCAATGCGAGAAGTCCAACCCCCCCCCCCCCCTTCCTTACGCCTAGCTTAGAGGCCTTCGGCAAGTATTGCAGGTGACCCTTTCAGCCATGAGATAAACTCTGGACTCCAAAGCCTTAATCACGGCAGCTGAGAACATGCGACCCCACCGTTCACCGAATCTGCTGGCGAATCTCACACCAACCCCACATGCTGCGTGGCTTCGGAGCTCTTGAGGACGAGTTCAAGTTCGCATCTGTCGCAATCCACCAGCTCTCCACGCGGCCTCAAGGCCTGCACCCAAAGCCAAATCCGGCAGCCACAACAGGCGGCATCCTGTTGTGCGGCATGCGTGGGATGGGCCAGGGGTGGCACGAAGGACTTCATTATGCGCATGCGCGCTAGTTACACGGATCAAATCACCAGTATCATTCTGCAGCATGCAGTCAGTGGGTGATGAGCAGCCAGTGAGTGGTTGGCAAGTGCTCGTTGAGTAGTGAGTGCGTGGTCAGGGGCTCCAGAAACCCAAGCCATCTATGTCCGCATCAAGAACACATCTCCCACCCGACCTCTGCAAACCTTCCTTGCCGGAAAGAGGGGCTCCAGCATGTACAAAGTTGCTCTTGGAAATCAGCGTGCTGCAACACCGTCACACGGTCTACTGGAAGCATTATGCCATCTTGACCAATAACTACACCCAAAGAACTAGCAATTGCCTGCACTAGTCAATAGCGTTGATCGTTTTCTTTCACATCGACGCTTGGAAGATGTTTTCTCAGAGTCATTCAATCGTCTTGCCGCTAGTTACATCAACGCAGCCATGGTTCGCAATGCACCACGCTCGATAGTTTCGGGCGAAGCACACATATCACCTTACACCAGTCAGTCCAACCCAGGATGCTCCCCAACCGTTGAGCCTGTTCATCTCAGATCACCCAATGCATTTCCTCACTGGTTCGCCTCGTATGTCATCTAAACTTTAGTGTCTCGTTATCAGAGAGGGGCACGCCTTCATAGATGTGGTAAAGAATTACCCGGTCTTCACCTGCTTGTGATTAAGAGTCAAGTCTTTGCATTCTGATCGCGAAAGTGTCGCTCGCGGGTGGTGCAGTGTACGCATCTATTTGATTGATGCCGGTGTCGGCAACAATGGTAGTTGCGTAATTGGAGTATAAGGCTGCCACGATATATTTCATCTCTGCAATAATTGTCAGCATGGGGGTCCCGCAATCTGGCACTCTGTTGTTGCAGAGCCGGATCTGTCATGCGAGTGATGGGTGGAGCAGAATCCATTTCGCCCCAAATTCTCCCCCCCCCCACTGATGGGTTTCCAACGTGTCATACAGATTTGCCTGGCTCGGCTGGCTCGGTCATGCTTTACAGTGTCCCCAACGCAGTGGAACACACTGGCAACAAGGAAAGTAAACTCACGATATACCGCCAAATGACTCCCCACGCACATGCGCCCGCCACTATAGAGGTCAGTGTCAAGGCAAGTGTCGAGGCGGCATCGACTGACCTGCCAAAAGCCCAAAACCACCGACTCTCCATATCTTTTCGTTTCTCATCGCCGAGCTTACCGAGGTCCAGCCAACGCTCTGGTCTCCACTTGGTAGCCTGCTCGTAGACTTCTTCGTTCAAATGCAATAACCCTGCACTCGCAGATACCCTCACACCTCCTGGGACATAGTATGCTTTGTTTTCGGGGCCAAGCCGACAACCTTGTGGAGGGGTGACACGCGGCTGTGGGCCAGGGATGGCAGAGTGGAGGCGGAGTGTTTCCCATACCACGGCATGGAGAAGCGGGATCGTATCCACCATCTTGGGATCAGGAAGCCTGGGTGAGGATGAAGGGACCAACGGTGGATCTAGCGTACGTAGCTCCTGCTGTAAACGGGACTGAACGTCTGGGTGGCAGCAGAGCTCATGTATCACGTAGGTGAGTGTGATACTGGACGTATCAAACCCTGCAGCAAGCTGGTCAAGCACTTCGCTGGCAATCTGCGGACTCAAATCCAGCTCCCCATCTCCAGATTTCTTTGCCTCCTTTAACAGGGCATTAGACAGTTGCTTGATCACCGAGGGTGTATCCTCATCCTCCACCTCACTCTGTTGCAGAGTACGAATCGCATTCTCGCACATCTCCCTCGTCCACTTTTCAATCTCACCATTCGCCTCGGGGACCCACTTCGGTACAAACGCATACCCAGTCCACTTCTTCACCAACGCTGTCAATTCTGGAAACTCTTGCGGCCAGAAGTTGTACGAACGGCGCGAATTGTAGAGATTGAGGAACCATTCCAGCTTCTTGGCATCATCAATGAAGTTAGAGCCCGAGTTCAAGCCGAAGATGTAGCCAGTGACAATGTCCATGGTCGTTGCACTCAACAGAGCACATATTTTTACCACTCCCGCATCTTCCTCTTTGCCAAAGGTCGACGCAAGACAAGGCAAGAAGCGATCGTAGAGGATGATTGAGGCCTGAGCAAGCAATGCTGGAGAAGCAGTGACGACAGACTTACTATACACATTGCTCAACATCCTCTTGCGCCCCGAGTGTGCTCTGTTGCCGCCAGTCGAGAACATGTTATCGACCCTAGGATGTTATCAGATACAGATCTCCATCCCCATCGTCATATCCATATCGACCCACCCACCATCTACCCGACTCGCATAAAACACCTCAAAAGAAAGGTTTTATACCTACCCGCCATAGTTCGCAAAGAAAGCATACCAATTGAACCCTCCTTTCTTATTCGCGCCCTTCTCGAAACCGCCAGCATACACATCCCGGATTCCTCCCTTGACGCAGTTCACACTGACTTCATTCGGCCCCAGGCAAATCACCGGTCCTAACCTCTCATGCGCAGCCTTGAGTGTGCGGTTTTCGAGCGCGCGCCAGCGAATCGATGCAATCCATAGTGATGTGAAAGGGGCCAGGGGGTGTGCGGCTGGGATCTTGCGGAGAGGATTGCGAAGATAAGAAATCAGGAGGTGGGCGAGGAGGACTATGGGAATTTGAACGAGTAAGGTTGTGAGCGATAACATGGTGGTCGAGTAGACGATAGGGGTCAGGTGATGATGTAAGGTATGTTTTGCAAAGGAGATGTGTTTCATGGTCTTGTTTGAGAGAGATACTGATGTAACTGCTACGAGGATGTTGGACAAGGAGCTTCAAAAAGCAAAAAGGATAGATGCGTACATCGTTTTGGCCACAAGATCTTATGTATGAACGAAACTAGGAGATCGTTTTATCTTTGGTAATAACCCCCGCTACTTATGCAGAGGCTCCGCACCAATGACAAGCCAAATTCCACATGCTGACTACTAAACTACCTCGGACGCTGTACTTATCAACACGTGCCTGTCTCATGTTTGCTTTTTCCCCGCGTTGCTAGGCCAGAGCTAGCGTGGCGGCTACAGAATTTCGACCATCTTCCACCTTCGCGTCGATCACTCACATCGTCGTCGTGTCGTCGTCGCCGTTTCCTGTCATCATTTCAACGTCCCGCTGCTCGTCACACGGAGTACCAACGATTTTCGGCCAAGCGGATTGCGAACGCCGTAAGCCTAAAATGCAACGTTGCAAACTAACATGCCGCATTCACAGTGCGCCATGCGTGCACTGTCGTACACATCATTGCATGCCGTATGCATGAAACTATGCAAGAGTAATTGGAAAGCGGAATTGTGACGACGACGCTTTGGCTTCGGTGGCTGATGGAGAGTGTTCGAGGTTGCTATTTCTAGGGCGACATTGTAGGGAGGACGTGTAAACACGTACGTTGAGGGGGGGATTTTGGCATGTACATGTCAAATCTTCACTTCTCGCGTTTGTTTTTATGACACCATGTGTGTATGAATTGTGCGGGCGAGCTGAGGTACAGGTATGAAGAGAAAAAGGGGCTTGTCGGCTTGCAGGAATGAGTATTATGCGCAGATAATAATGACGATGAAGGATGGTCCCTACGCCATTGTTAGTTCCCTTTTTGAAGAAAAAAAGGAAAAAGGAAAAAAGAAGCAACTTGTATGACGAAACTTGGCTTGTTGTTGAATTGTCGCCCAAGTCCTTACACAAATACAAAGAGCGAATAGATACTCGCATATAGTTACATCTCGAGAACAAAGCAGTCTCACAATCGCTAACTACGTAGACGCTCCACTTGGATCCCCAGCCGATATGTAGTGCCCTCCCTCACAATCGACATGTAGATCTATAGATAGAATCCCATCGCATCCAAAAACAAAAATCTTACAGCGCATAATTACGGCCCCAAGGACGTTGCTGGTAATATCGCAACTAGGCTTCGCCAGGTATAGTTACGGTGTACTATTCTCGCGTAACTACAGTAGAATTGTCGTTGCCAGGTGACAAACATCAACCAACGTCACATATCCCCCCTTAGACTCGTAATATTCTCGCCGCCAACTCACCTCGCCTACTCACAATATCGTATCATTATTACCCCTTACCTGCCCTTCGCCCGCGTACCTCCAATTCGTCACAAATGCCTCTTCTACCCCCTCACCTCCGTTGCTGGTGGCGTACACGCCAACGAGCGTCCCTGTGAAGCCCCAGCTTACGATATCGCCTGGCACGTGGGCGAGAATGGTGGGTGCGTCTTTGCTTGTTGCTGCGCCGACGGCGAAAGTATAATGGGTTGTGTTTTTGGCTTTGATTTCGAAGGTGAGGGCTGTGTTGAGGAGGGTGGTGGGGACTGGGATGCTGAACGAGGGGGGGACGGGGAGGTGGGAGATGGCGTGGAAGCGGAAGTGGGGGGTGGGGTTTAGGGGGTTTGGGTTTGGGTTGGGGGAGGTGGTGTTGGGGGGGAGGAGTGTGAGACCGATTCTTGCGTGGTGGTTCTGGTGGCTGTTAGTATTTTGCGAATGTTTGCGTGTTGGTGGGGGGAAGTAGGAAGTATGGTATGGTATGGCTACGTGCTAGATGGCTAGATACGTTGATGCGTGCCATGGCTTGATGTGTAATTGGACTTGTGGTTCGGGTATTGTAGAAACGTACCTGTGTTAGAAATAGCGTTATGCCGGCTTCTTCCTCCATTGTCTTCGGTGTGTATTCTATATCGACGCGATAGGTGAACATCGTGTCAACCTGCCGTCTACCGACAAAAGTCTGTCTTCCCGGCCCACCCGCATTCCCATCGATACCAGTGAGATTCAGCTTCGAAGGCCTGAGCCGCAATGCATTCGGATGACCTGGCGGGGAAACAGCATAGTTTTCCACCATCGGAGGACGCCAGTGGATGAAATGCGAAGGAAGCCTCGAGCCAGGCGAAAACCGAATATTATCATCGCCGTCAGTAACCAAAGGACTGTCATGGATTAGTCAAAATAACATATACATGGAAAGACGAGTAAAAACCAAACCACTTACCCTTTACCTTTAAGCTCCCCAGTGCCATTAGGTTTCCCCCACCCCAACATCCTCCCCCGAACAGGATCATTGAAAACAGGCCATTCTCCACTCTCCCACGTTACATTCGTCAACACAGTCTCCCGACCCATGGGATAGACCAAGTACTCCGCACTCGACCGCGTCGCAAGAGCAACACTCCACCAGTTCCCACAAGCATCAGGAAACAAGTCAGCATGGCCTACCGTCTGAACTAAACCCCTTCATCAGCCATGTACCTCCGAAGGATACCGACAATCTGCTTACAGTATTCCGTAGTATTTGCGTTGGTCAGGATTGGATTCGCTGGATTGGGATCGTACGGGCCGTAGAGGTTTTTCGAACGGGCTATTGTTACCATGTGGTTGAGGCCGGTTCCGCCTATGGGGAGTTAGCGAAGGGTTGGGGGAGGGGGAGGGTGGGGGTGCAAAGAAATTGCTTGCCTTCGGCGATTAGTAGGTAGTAGTATCCATCTTTTTGGTAGATATGGGGGCCTTCGGGGGCCTTTTGTGTTTTCGTTAGCACCATCATCATCATCATCATCATCATCATCATCATCATCATCATCATCATCATCATCATCAACAACAAACGAACACCTAGCCTTTGGAAAACCGACAAAACTTACCAAACCCCCCGTACCATTCCACAAATTCGTCCAATTCCCCTTCATCTCCCCCGTCTTTAAGTCCACCTTGTTGAGATGGATGCCGGGCCTGATATGATAGAGTAAGCATCGTACTCCTCGAAGGCAAGGGTAGAGACAGGATGTGAAAAAATATCATACTCAACACGATAAGCATGACTCGCTACTATATACGCATCGCCCTCGTCATTCCAAAAGGGACTCGGATCGTAGCCCTGGAAGTCAAAATGTACGGCGTCACTCCATTGACTCTCGTTCCAGATATCTGGCGTTGAGAGTATAATCTACGGTACTTGTTAAACTAATTCGTCTTACGTGCAATATTTGGACGTGGAGCGTTTTAGGATTGGGAGGGGAGTGGCGGATGAATGTGGGGGGGATATCTTACATTATCCCACCGTTCAGGATCCTCGGGCGCTTTTCTATCATGAACGAGTGTCGTTGTGATGTAAAACGTATTATTGTAATGTCTTAATGCTGGCGCCCAGATTCCGCTCGTCGAGCCGTTGGAGAGGGCTAGTTGAGGTAATTGGGACTCGCGGTTTAGTGCGTTGCCTATTGAGCGTGATGTTAGTGCTCGTGAGCTGTGATAAAGGTCCCTGATTCCATTTGGTTCAGTACATCGGTGTTCTGAGATTGGATGTATGATATGGCAATGGAGTGGCTTCTAGTGGTAGAAATGAGGAAGAATGGGAAGATACGACATGCGCCTGACAATTGATACCCACGCAACACAATGCACCAATACTCACGATCACGATATCGACGATATCGCCATCTCTTCCCAACGTAACACCCCCCAATACGCAAAAGATTCCACGCAAGAAACCCCAAAAACTACACTTCCCCTCGACACCTCCACCCCCTCCCCTCACCTTACCTCGCAGCCAGGAAAAAAAAAGCAGAAGCAGAAAGAAAAACGGCAGTCTCACCAACTAATCTCCAAGCCCTCAAATCCCTACTAGCATACACCGGAACCCCCGGAAACACATTAAAACTACTCGAAGCACAATAAAACGTGGCCTCGCCCTCCACAAAAACACAGCTCGGATCGGGATGGAACCCAGGTAAAATAGGATTGACAAAGTCGTCGATACCACTTGCTACACCCAGACCGAGACCGGACAACAATACCGCCGCGGTGACCACGATTACGGGGGACGACCAAAACATGATCGTGATCACGACTGACTGGCTGGCTGACTGACTGACTGACTGCCGACTATATCGACGACGCGGCGGGCAAGATCAGATGCAGAAGTACCTCGAGATACTGTACGAAGTAGAGACTCTTCATTACCATGACGATACTTTTCGCCCAGCCCACTATAGAGATTAAAGGATCATCTCGCTGTCGTCATGCTTTCAAGTTGGCTTTAGAATATGCCGGGTAAAAGCTGCATGCTGGCGCTTGCCAAGGTATTGGAGCGTAGATGAAGGACTATCCTGCTTTTTGGGATGGGGTGGAGCGCGCTTGTGGAGGTGGATGCGGGAGATCGTGCCATGTGGGGTGCAGGAGGCTAATGCGTGGAATGTGTTTCCGCCGGGTAAAGGGGGTGGTGGTGAAGGTTGTTGAGGCGGGAAGATGGGATCGACGGTGTGGGCATGATTCTAGAATATCCGGGAGAAGATGCGCTGGTAATTCGGTAGTACTGTGCGCATGGTTTTGGTGTCTAGCTTGACATGTCTGGTTTGTCAAAATCGATAAGAATTGGAGCTGCATGTAGAAGATGCGCATACAAGATGTGGAGAATTTCGTTGACATGGATTGATACCAATCTAGAAACACACTCTCAAGCATGTTTTGGAATAGTCAATACAGTAGAAGAACAAGAAAGAAGAAAAAGAAGAACGCCCAAGGTATCTTTCCCGATGCAAAAAAGACAAACAATAGAGCCACAGGCTTGCTTTTCAATCAAGTGTCCCTTCAAGTCAAAGAGATCTTGACGAAGGGCTGCATCCATGCGTGAAGAATCCAGTGCTCAAAGACGCAGAAATAAATCACTCCAACCCCAGAACCCAAACAGAAAAAGCTCCTCAGACATCAGCCATTATAATATCATCATCGTCCTCCCCCTCGGCGTCAATATCTTCCTCATCTTCCACCGCCACCTGCACCTCGCCATTGACCGCTTCAACCCTCTCGTCTTCCTCATCCTCATCCTCATCTTCGTCATCGTGCACAACCCTCCTATTGCTCCTTCCATTCTTTTGGTTTCTGGGACTGCCAGTAGAACTCCGCGTGGCCCGTGTAATAACCGCTTTTACCTCGCCACCCTCTTCTACCTCATCGCCTTCGCCATTTGTTATGCTTTTGTTGAGATGACTTCGTGTGCGTCTTAGATTGGAACCCGGGGTGAGGACACCGTTGGTGGTAGGAGAACGCTGACCGTTAGGCGAGAAAGGGCGAGTGCGATTGACAGGCGCCGTTGCGATGGACATGTTTTGGGACCGGTTTCGTTGCGGTGTACTATTGGTTCGACGCCGTGAGCCGAAGGGACGTCCAGGACGGCGCTTTGGTGGCGGTTGTCCAGGGATAGGTGGGAATACTTCATAACGCGTGGCTGGAATTGAAGGAGCCGCGGTGGTTATCTGAGATCCAGCAACCGCTATCATGGAGCCGTTTGCGAGCGGTGTGCCGGGCACTGGTGAGCCACCGTATGTTGACTCCTCGGCCGGGAGAGCTAGGGTAGTTGCTACGCCGTCTTCCTCTTCACCAACAGCAGATCCGTTCTGAGAAACTCCATTGGTCTTCGTCGCCATCTCGAGCTGTACTCCCTCTTCAGGCTCCGCATTTTCTTCATCTTCGCCCTCATCGCGCTGTTGCACCGTGTGAAGCGTAGGACCGTCCTCGTACTGACCCAAGCGACCTATGACGTACGGCGTCCAGACTAGGCATTCGGAATTAATTTTAAGAGTCCCACTGTTGTTGGCTTTCTCGAGATACTGCTTGAAGTATGCGTAGTCCAACCGAAGCGCATATTTTCCTGTCACAGGATCACGCACTAAGGCACGTAGGCCTTCCAGGGCAGAAACAATATCGTCGGGGGTCATTCCTGTGCGTTCGGATATGGCCGTGATACTGATAGGAGACTTTTGATTGAGAAGTTCTTCGCAGATGATGAGCCGCCAGTACTTTCGATAACTCACCAGGCCCATGTCGCTAAGCGGTTTTTCGGGGCTACCAGTCTTTTGTTCGACGCGAGTGAGTAGGTAGGAAAACTCGATAAGATATTGACCGTATCCTTTGCGCATATGAATTGGGAGGACGAGAATACAGGAGACGTTGTTGAGGGAGCTGGGACGCTTCTCTTTGGAAAAGTAGCCGACAAAATGACAGCCGTAGTGGTCATTTTCCGTCATGACGTAGAACAAGAACGGCTCCACATCGTAGTATAGTGTCTTGGAACCGAGAAAGAGTTTTGCAAGTAGACATAGGTTCTGGCAATAGACGGGGTTTTTCCG
The DNA here is from genome assembly GCA_022560085.1 of Helminthosporium solani. NCBI lineage: Eukaryota > Fungi > Ascomycota > Dothideomycetes > Pleosporales > Massarinaceae > Helminthosporium > Helminthosporium solani. The sequence continues at coordinate 13,829 of JAFISD010000083.1, forward strand.
TCCGTCAACTTCGAAGAAGGAGTATTTGCCATCGCGGTAGATTTCATCACCCGGCGGGTGTTTTGCAGGACATTTGAGCTGACATGATTAGCATTCCAAGCATGAGCAAATATGGGCATTCATACCTTATGCCGCCACGCAACATAGTCCGTAGGCATGTATTTGAGACAGAACTCGCATATGTAAAGCACCTTGTTCTTGCTGTACTCTTCTGGGTAAGGGGCTGCGTGCCAGGTGTCAATTTCCCAGCCACCAAAGTTGATGCACTTGATCTTGCTAGGCGGACCAGATTCTTTCGACCGTTTGATCGACTCGTCGTTTGCGTAGAGCTCCGCCTGCTTCTGCTTCCAATCCTCGTCCGCCTTTTGCCGTGCGTCCTCGAACCTTTTCCTATCAGCTTGAGTCGGATACGTCTTAGAGGTGTCCGCGTCTGCTTCGGATAATATACCGCCGAATGGTTTGCTTTTGTTCTCGTCCATTTCTTTGTCTACAAATCCATGGAACGGCGGGTTGTAATGAGATTGCACTGCCGGGTAGTGACTCTCCTCAACCGACTCGCGGGCTGCCTGTGCGGCGCGTCTATTTCGCTCGCGTCGTTCCCTGTCTCTTTCCCGGCGTCGTTCTTGCCGTTCTTGTTCCAAGGTGAGGGTTTTCCTTTTCGGTTTAGCGGTGACGATTTTTTGAACCTTTTCGTTGTTGAGGTGAAAGACAACCATTAGACTGAGGCCTTGAGATTCTTCGATCCACACTAGCGGTCGTTTGTCTTTCCTCTGTGGCTTGGTTCGGCGAGCGCGCGATGAGCGCAAACGGGAAGACTCATGCCCAGACGCACTGTTGTGTGCATCATCGGACTCTTCACCATCTGTGACCGCGCTTCTGCCTTGTAGGTTGGGTGACGACGGAGCTGCGGAGACAGCCGCTATGGATCCAGAAGCCTCGGAAGACCTGCGCTTCTTTCTCGATTGCCGGGAAGGTTGCACGTCGTCTTCAAGAGAAGCTTTTCGCTTTCTAAGCGAGCGGGTGCCATCGATAGAGTCATCGGGGAGGATGAGCTCGTTGAAGATTGAATGCCCGCCCGGATCCTTGCCCCGGTGTGAAGGCAAAAGGTCTCTTGTTAGCTTGGGGACTGACGAAAGCCTGCGGCGAGAGTTCGTTTCGGACACGGCGTCTCCATGGAGCCCGTTTTGTATGCAGACCGTACACCGCCAATGTTGTGCATCTACGACTTAAATTAGCACGTGGCTCCTGATATCTATACAGTGAATACGTACTATCGTCGGGGCTAAGCGTGTTAGCGTCTCGGGCGCATTGCCGATGTGCTGCGGAACAAATATCATGTCAGCTACCCCGGAAACGTCTAAGGTTAAGCATTTGGGAAGATACGCACCCATGTCTCCACACGCACTACACGACAACACCATTTCGAACTCCTCGCTAGGATCGTTTTCCTCATCCTCGTTGCAGTACCTAACACATAGATATGAGGGTTTGCATAGGCTTTGCAGGACGCGTAAGACTTACACGCAGATATTTGAGTCAACCTTTTCTGCCTCAGGGCCTTCCCCATCTTCGCTCTGGCCCTCCCACTGGTTCTCGGCATCAGACTCTGAGCTGGAATCGTTGTCACTATCACTGGTCTTGGCATTTGACGATTCGTCTCCACGAGCACCTCCGTCGTGCTCGTCATCCTCTTCCTCTGAAAAGACGCTTTCCGGGGCTGCAATCTTCACGGCGCCTACAGGCTCGCTGTCATCGTCCTCATCCACCTCTTCCCCTTCGGCGTCCACGTCGGAGCCTTCCGCATCCGTGTCGCGGCCCTCCCCCTCTTGCATGTGCCCCCCAATTGCTTGCCCATAGACCATGTCATCCTCCTCATATTCCCCATCTGCATCAATGTCCTCCGGGTCCATGGTGCTCGCGCTCTGGCCTATGAGCCTGCTGGGCTCCGCCATGGCGAGGGATACGACCGAAGCTATCCTGGAGACAATATACGCCAGGATCGCGATATGTAGCCGTTATGATGTGTAGTGCATTTGATGGACGCGCAGAAAACACAGTGAAGGTGCTCGCATGGAGCGTTCCAGAAAGCGTCGCCCCGGTCGCGTCGTAGCGCGTTGCTGTGATCCGTGAGGCCCTTTTTGAAGTGACGCTGTGATTTCCAATCGTGAATATGCCCTCAGGCGCTTCGAGAAGCTCGATCGTGATGCGGGAGTCGTGGAGTCGCGTTGGACGACGGTAGGCAGCCAGCCGAGGCGGGCGACTGTTTCCTGGGCAATTATTCTAGGCCAACGGCGGGCGGCGGCGAGGACATTTGCGAGTCAGACAAAGGCACTGCTCCCAGCGACACCGGAAATAATTATCTCGTCTCCCAAAAGCGCGCGAGTGATGAGTTGCTGCTGTCTGAAAAGTGTAGCCCCTTGAGCTGCTGGGAGTGCGCCAAGAGCCAGCCGTCCAAACAAGATAGGCGGGATCTAGCACTGAGCCGGATCGCCGACCTCACTTCAAGCTTTACCAATCGACCAACCCCACCCCCAGACATTACACAGAACTACCCTCAGAGACGTTCGCAGCTATGGGCGTTCCCTTCGAAGCCTTTTTGCCGTACGGCGTCATGCTTGGCGTGAGTCAATTGCGGCCCTGAGCCTGCCGCGGCGCGATTAACGGGTGTGCAGATGTTCGCCTTCACCGGCTTCTCCGTTGGCAAGCTCAAGGAAATGCAGAACGGAGGCAAGAAGACCAGACGAGGACTCGATGCATGGGACAGGGTGAGTGACCGTGTTTTGAGACGCATTGTCGCAAGTGTTAACAGGTGCACAGCAAAGTACGACCACTCCGCAATGACCTCACTCATACACGATGCTGAACGCTTTATAGTGATGGAGCGCGATCGCCGGCTCACAGGCTTTGCGCGAGGACAGACAGACAAGCCCGAGGCGCCAAATGGTTTCGAGCTGAACAATCCCTGGAGGGTGCGTACACGTAGAAGAGGGTGCCGAGGGGAGTTATTGCTAACAGCGCGCGCAGATGGAGCCGCGATTCTTCTAAACCACGTATGCCGACGCCATCTCTTCTGTTCAATAGCAATGATACACACCTGGCTCGCGTCACAAATCAAATCTCGTTGTCTCCTACTTGTACACGCTTGTATTCTGCATTTGAGAAGGTACTTGAATCCCAGAGCTTTCCACCGCGCTCAAAAAGAGCATATATTCTCTTCTGTGTTACAACATCTCCTCACGTTGTGATCCCCGATGATATTCATGAACCGTTCTTCGGACGAATTCGGGATGCAGAGTCGGATATCTTGAAGGCCATCTCAGCTGAATGATGGTTCCGCATTAAACCCGGGTACGCCAGCGTAGCCTCAGGCTTCAACCCTGCAAGGTTGTACGCAGTTGGGCTGTTCCTCCGGCAACTGGATATCTACTTTGTGTCTGGAGACGGCCAAAATAATCCGTGATGACGATCATGAGTAGTACGATACAGTGTTTAATGAAGGCAGGGCGCAGCTGATTGGATGACATTGTACTTCTGTCAATAGCTATCGACCATGTCCTTTGCTTGAACTAGCTGTCCAAGATGTGATTACGGAGTACTTAAGTATCTATTCTATATGTACAATAGGAGTAGTGAGGGGCGGATCGGCGCTAAATTCCTTCGGCGCGAAGGCGAAAGGGGGTAACTCCGACGACAATGGTAGCAACTGGGGTAGATAATTATAAATTGACAATAGTCCAAGCAACTGATCGCATTGCACATGTCAAATCATATGCCTGCCTAGCAACCGCCACAGCTACAGCTACGATTTCCACTACCTGTGCCTCCTGAACTATTGTGCTGTGCATTTGCCTCTTCGCCATGCCCATGTCCATGCCCATGCGTTGCGCTCCGTGATAGAGCAATCCACACTCCGTGGCTTCGTCTGCATCCTTCCGCGCAACCTCCGCCTGTCACGACTGCGCCTCTCCACAGACCCAGGCTCTGTTGCCAGGCACGTTGTCTGACCTGCAGACAAGGCGATTACCAACATGACGGGCAATGGCCTAAGAACTCAGTTCCCTTATGCCGCCGGGGATGGCCTCAATCCCCGGCCGCTCTACGACTTTCCCGTGAGTGTTTGCGCAGACACGCTGCAAACCTACGCTGACTCTATGCCTCCACAGTCGCCGACGTCAAATTACCCTTCGGGCGTGAACGGCGCCATCTCGCCCAGCTTCTTCCCCATGGCCTACAACATCAGCCCGCGCTTCGGCGGCAGCGCCTTCATACCTCCAGCCGATGTGTTTGTGGACGGGCGCAGGGACTATGAGCAAGAGAATGGCGCATTCGCACCCCGCCAGTTTAAGAGACGCATGTCTGAGGTGAATCGCGACCCCGTAGCCATGCATTTGCTGGTGGAAACCGCCATGATCGATAGCCAGAAGTTTGACATCCTGACCGTGGAAGAGGTGGAGGCGCTGAAGCAAGAACAAAAGGGCCTGGACGCGAGGCTAGGCACCACGAGGAGGAAGCTCGAGTCGGAAACTAAGATTCGCGACGCTGCACGCTCGCTCACCCGTCTGACGTCGACCAAGAACAAGGGCCATCAGGGAGGCTCTGGCAGCCGCGGAAACAATGCGATTCGTGATACTTCGGTTCAGTCAGAAGAGGAGCTCAATGCAAGTAATCGGAAGGTGGATGATTTGACAAGGGAGCTACTGGAAATCGAGTCCCGCATGCGCTTGATCGATATGCAGCTGTTGATGCATACGGCCGCCGTGCTCCAGATGACACACAACGGACCCAGGAAGCGGAAACAGAACGGTCAGATGATGAATGGCGGCGACCGAAGACCTGACAGCCCTGCGAGCATCTATACATACGAAAACGACCCAAACAACAGAGATGGCGACGATGGATTTGACGAGAGGAGCTTCTACCGTTCCCCGGAGAATCTCGATAGCCTCATGAACGCTCTGCAGAACGGCACACACCACCGTACCGAGTCTGTCGACCGCCAAAATCAAGCCTTGATTTCCATGAGCAAGCGCCTGGAGGACTTGAATGAGCGCACCCGTGAGCTGATTGTGCAAGCGACTCCAGAACGCAACCAGCAATACTCTCTTCCTCCGCTGGCACCGATAGACGCGATAGATGCATCCTCTGTAGCTCGCCAACTCGATTTTTTGGATCAAGGGCTACAGAGCATTCGTGCTGAACAGAGCCAGCGAGGACCATCAAGCTCCATGAACGGAGTGGAAGAGCGATTGGAAGGTATCAACAACCAATTGTATGCCATGCTCAGCAGAACCGATGACAATGTGCCGCCACCTCCCGCTGGCAATGACGGAGGGTTTGAGGAACAGTTGAATTACATGGAGGACTCTTTCTACAACCTTGGACAAGTACAATACCAATTAAACGAGCAAATCGAGGATCTGCGGTCACAACAATTTGGCAGCAACGATGTCGAGAAATACGAGACGACTCTCATGGGACTTTGGCAAGTCATTCAGGCTGGCGAAGAGGAAGCTCGTGAACGAAAGCGTGAACGACGGCGCTTACTGGCCGAAGACCCTGGCAACGAGGAAGAGCTTTCTCCGGATGAGGATTTCAATGCCAACGAGCAATATTCCCTCATCGCCTTCTCTTCCAAGGTACAATGGCTCTTCCGCCGCGCTACCTCCCTCAAGGACAAACAGGTCATTCTTTTGCGCCAGATCAAGCAGCAGCGTGAGCTCAACAGCAAATCCGACGCACAACGAGAAGAACAGGTCAACCGCCTCAATGAACAAGTCCTCAGCGCACGTTCAGACAAGAAGACCATGGAAGGCGAGCTGGAACGCGCCGTGTCCCGACTCCGCGAAATTGACGGTGAAAAAGCCCAGCAAGAAACAACAACCCTCCGCAACGTCGAGGCCCGCAACACAGGCCTCGAAAAAGAAATTCGCGAAGCACAAGACCGCGCCACAGCCCTCGAAACACAACTCACGAATACGCGCTCAGAAGCTCAGCAACTAGAAGCCCAACTCGCGAAGGCGCAAAACGATGCCCGTGCTGAAGCGGCAACCATTCAAGCTCAACTTTTTCAGTCCTCTGCCCAAATCGAACAAACCACTGCCGCTCTCCGCGCCGCTACTGTCGCCAAAGAAGAAGCAGAGACGCGCTCGACAGAGGCTTCGAAAGCGCTCGCAGCCAAGGAAGAAGAGTTACGGAACCTAGAAGGCGAAGTGATCCGTCTCACCACCGAACTCACATTCGCCAAAGCCGAATTAGACGGCGCATACGGCACACGCGCCCAACGCGCCGCCGAATCCGGCACTTCCCGCAGAGAACTCGACGAGCTCCTCGCCAAAAATGCCTCCTTCGCGGCCGAAATCACAGCACTGCAAAAGGTCTCCGAAGCAGCATCCCAATCCGAACAACAGTCGCGCGAAAGCGAGCGAAATCTCAAAGCCGAACTGGCAGGCATGACAACCGATTACGAAGCCCTCACCCGTGACGCCATCCAGAACGAAAAGGAAAGAGATGCGCTCGAGCAAGCGGTCGACAAGCTCAGGGATGAGAAGGAAGCGCTTGAAATGGAGTTGAGCGACGAAAGGGTCAAGTTGTTGGGGATTAGAAGTCCCAGCGTGGCTGCGGGGGCGACGTCGATGGGGAGTCCTGGGCCGGATGCTGGCGCCACGTCGATTAGGATGCTGAGGGAGGATTTTAGAAAGATGATGAGGAAACAAACGGCAGAGGGGTTGAGGGCACTGAGGGTGAGTTTTTTTTCCTTTTCACTCTCTCATCTTTTTTCATGGTTTACTTGCTTGAGAGAGAGAGAGAGAGAGAGGTGGGCATGATGTCTAGATTCTTGCTAACGAGAGAACAAACACAGAACGAGCAAGAAGAACGCCGCAAACTCGAGGCCATTGTCCGCCAAATGCGCAAGGATGCTTCCCCCGCGAAATCGAACCTCTCGGCTGTTAAGACGGCGCCCGCTACGTGACATGTCGACGCTTTCCTCCCACCCCATCCAACCCCAACGCCACGGATCGAAGAAACGAAAGGAGACTTGACGCTTCCCTCGTCATCAAGGAAATGAAAGATTCTCATCCATTCCCCGCAAGCACATCTTTTACTCGACGTTTCTCTCTCTTCCTTCATACACCCTTTATTCCCGTCTCGTCTTCGCTTCTTCGCTCCTTCGCTTCTTATACACTTGTATTTGATATATACCCCCTTTTGTCCCCCACTGTCACACCACGAACCAGGCGTTGGTCGAGCCATCTGTGCATTTAGCTATAGAGAGAGTAGAGCGTACTTCTCCCTACCCCGTTCTCGTTGATGTTCTCGTTGATGTTGTTATTATCATTGCTATTGCTGTTGTTGTTATTGTTGCTGTTATTGCTGTTGTTGTTATTGTTGCTGTTATTGCTGTTATTGCTGTTACTACTGCTCTCACTTCTACCGTCGTCATCATCGATTCCACCCCCCTCCCCCCCCTATTTCCGCAATTGTATCCAGTGTTTGAAAATACCGCACACACACAGCATACCTACCATGCGCTACGCTACGCTACATACGATACACACACCCACGACATTAATTCCTCATAGATGGACGCGGTAACATGCACAAGGTAGTTTCTATTGGTTGCTGGGGTATATCTACCTACCCGGGGGATGTAATGGGATGTGATATGTCGGAATGTGTCAGGATAGGATGAGATGAGATGAGATGAGATGAGATGGACAGATGATACTAGTCCAAGACAAAGATTTAATGGTTTACGTTTTCCATCTATGATATGAACCCGCCTTGACTCGACTCCGTGTATACGTGCATACTGTTACACCATCACAAGGGTGAAAAAAGAAAGAGGAAAGAACTGGTATCACAAACCACAAGGAAAGACCCGACAAATGTAGAGGCAGAATCAAGTAATAAGAAAATGAGGGCCAACCTTTCACCGGGCGCCACTCAACCATTCCAAAGCCTATTCTCGTTCATCCTTCTGTCCACTCATGCATCCTCCTACTCAGGCTCTCCCCCTTTCCCCCGCATCTACCGGCGCTTCCCCATAACCAAACCCTCATCCTCTCCGTCACTCTCGTCTCCCGTACTGACCCCACTAGCACTACTTCGTCTCCGCAGTCCACGATTCCTCATCCCGTTCTGAATCCTGCGACTAACCTCGTTCAGATTCCCGTCAATCGTGCTGAACGGTTTGAGTTGGAAACCGCCAAAGCCGGCACCACTCGGTGTGCGAGAATGGTTTCTCTTGGGTGTGCTGGGGCGGGTGGAGAAGAAATCCTGGTTTGCGAGATCGCCAAAAGATTCGTTCTTGGGGAGATGTGCATGGGGAGTGACTGGGCGATCGGACGTCTCGTCCGCGGCTGTGGTCGACGGGGGTTCTTCGGGTTGACGTACTTTTTGAGTAGAGGGTGAAGGGGGCGAGGGTTTGGAGGCAAAGGAATCATGGATTATGCGTTTTGAGTGGAAATCTTCAAACATTTCGGGGCCGAGCTCGTTGATTATATCGGTGATGGCGGAGGCGAGTTGTTCGCGGCGGCGTTTGACTTTGACCATTTCGTTTCCGGTCCAAGGATTCATCATTTTGAGGAGTGGGCCAAGACTCTTGAGAATATCCATGGCAGCCTCTCCGAAGCGAAGAGCCGCGTAAGTGACAGTTGGGTAGAGTATGAATTGAGCCACAACAAGGTAGCGTTTGTGGATTCCAGGAGGCAGGTAACCGAAGAAACCATTGCGTGTATAAAGCCATGTCCCAATAATGACGTAGATTGTATATATCGTGGGCGCTGCAACCATGGCAACCAGCAACTTCCAGGTAGCTACAACGTCTTTGGCGGCGATTTTGACATTGGAAGCTTTCAGGGCTTCGTCAGCTTTTTGATAGGAGATATACTTGCAGATGATGAAGACGCCGCCAAAAAGAGCGAGGCCTGGGACCACGAAGATGGTGAGAAACGAGAGTTTGATAAGTCGGTACCAGAACAGGAAGAAGCAGGTCAGGATATTAACCCGAGCGTATTGTACCTGATGGTCTCGGACTTGGAGCGCCAAGATTTGTTTATTATATGACAGAACCTCCTTCTTGAGCTCCACGATGCGTGGGTGATCCTTGTATTTGGAATAGCCTTGGACGAGGCGACGATTCAGTTCAACGACACGCGGTAGCGGAAGCTTTGTCCCTGTTGGATTGTAGAGTCGACGAACGGCTTGGATGAACTATCAATTTGTGAGTCTTTGTAATCCCCACGAGAGCACAGAGAGGGTTACCATTAGAGTATCATAATCTGGTGCTGTCACCGTGACCGACATGAGCCCTTCGCGAATAGTCTCCAAGAGCTGGCCGATAACATCGCGCTTCTTGGAAGTCTCGAACTGCTTCGCCATTTCCGGAGCTACATCAATAGGATTTCCAAATTCGATAACAGCCCTTGATCGGAACTTGTGCGCGTGGAAGTAGTTCATGCCAACAGGGATAATCTTTAGATTTAGATCCGGTCTCTTCGCTACGGCACCCAAAGCCATGATAGCCACACCAGCTACAGTTTGTCAGCCAAAGCCACGTTGAAAAGAATGTAGCTTACCCTTTAGCGGCAGCAGTTCCGTTCGATCATGACTACCGCCCTCGGGAAAGATACCAACAGAGCCTCCCCGAAAAAGTGCAGTGTGCACCGCATCATAGACCTGGGTTTGATCCAGTTTGGGTGCAACCATAAAATTGATTCCTTCATACCCTGGTGCCGGACCTTTTATCGACAGGGCTCCATCGACAAAAGTGCCATCCTCAGTCATATCGTTCCTCCCCGTGAGCTGTTGCATCGCCACCCCTCCCTTGAACGGACGTTTTAGCACCAACTCTTCCGGGCCCTTGATCAACAGTATCTCGGCCGAAGCCGAAATATCGTTGACTTTTGGCAGCGAAATCGAACCACCAACTTGGAAGGCCTTATCTTCAAAGTTTGTCCCCACACCGCGTACAAGACATGGCTCATTGACAGGATCCGGAAGATATACCTTGCCCTCTGCGCGCTTCACCATATCCATGGCCCTTCCTACGGGCACAGCGCCCAAAGCCGACGACACGGCCCCAATAAATTTGCGCCTCATAGATTTTTCAGCGATCAGGACATGGATTCGACGGTTGGATTCCCGCTTTACTGTCCGCAACAAGATCAGAGGGTCAACAAACTGCGACCATGGATCAGCCTCTCTTCCTGGGCAAATAGCGGGTGCATGACGATGCCTACCTGATTGGCATGTGGCGCGCACACGAAAATCACTGGGCCTTCTTTGGGCACTTTCCAGCTGCCTCTAGGATGGACTTCGCGAAAGAAGAGCTCCACCAATATCGAAAAGACCCAGAGGAATGCATCGTAGATCTGGTTGTTCATGTACCCGATTTCCTTCTTCTTGGGCGCCATGTTGTATGAAGCCCTCGGAGGAGGGTAGCCTGTGCGTCGCGAAGTGATAGGTAAGAATGAATTGGCGGAGGAGGGTGGATAGCGAAGGACTGTTCGTAAAGCGGTAGTGGGGGATGAGTGGGGTGAGTTTTGACGGCGATATCTGGAGGGAAGTCAGTCGAGCCCTTGCTTCCACCTTCTCGTATCCACGAAGGTCGCACTTGCCCCGGCAGAGAAGTTGCCCCTTCTCACTTCTTCAAGCAGGTGCAATCCCGACGCAGTGCGGACAGTCAACAGTCAGCAGTCGGTTATAAGCACTCACACACTCAAGCCCTCTCCAGCTCTGCATGCCAAATCCGCCCAGACGGCGTCTGCCTGTTCAAACGCCAGCGCGCCCTCTCTGGTACCGATAGGGCGATTTTGTTTTATTGAGGCGCTACAGCTGTTGTTGAGGTCTGGGCACGTGGAGATGTACGAAGCAGGTGGATTGACGGGTCTGAACGGACATGAGGGTGACTGAGGATTCGTTAAAACGAGAGATTACGACAGATGATGCGGCCAGGGTGCTGTGGCGTTCGCGGGGCACATCAGATGCACATCAGGTCTGCTATCTATGCACCTCCATCTACTCGCGAATGACGAGCACCACTGACGTGACATTTCGCCCGTCTCATCACCGACAGAAGCAAATATTGGTGCTTTGCTGCCTTGGTGCTTGGGCACTTGTGTATCCAATGCACGTCTATCAGCCCCTCTCCGACCTACGAAGCCTTCAAGGGATCACAAAGGTCGATTCCGTGGTGAACACTGTACAATAAGCATATCCCGCAGCAATACACGCACACGCATGAGCAGAGCAATGGTGGAGATGGTGAGACCCGAGCTTGGGTATATTTTCACGGTCAACAACCGCAATCATGTCGAGGTACCGGTATGCATTGATCATCGAGAGCCTGACTGAGCCAAGACCGCAATACATGTGATGGGGAAACGCCTGCAATGCAGGGCTAATAAACTAAAATTTTATGGGGAAATAAACAGTTATCTACAGATGCAATCCTGTATCCTTTGTGGGTAGAAAGAAAGGAGGGGCCCGCTCCATGAATCCTTGGCCCAGGTATATGTGCAAGTACAATCATTTATAGAAGAGCTGACAGCGCAGCGAAGGCGACCGCAGCGAAGAGAGTGCTGCCAGCCAACCGAGTGCCAGATGCCGCACCAGGGAAAAGAACCGGGCTGCTGGCGTTGGCAGGCGGAGTCGTGGGGAGAATCGTGATGTTGCGGGTTGGCGTCATGGTTGGGACAACTGGGGGTACAACCGGGGTGGTGGGGACGACCGGAGGCACAACCGGTGTAGTAGGGACGGCTGGAGGCACGACGGGAGACGAGGGGACAACCGGAGGCACAACGGGAGACGAAGGGACAACAGGAGGCACGACGGGGCTAGATGGTGCCGGAACGTACTTGGTCACGGTGGTTTTGGTCGAGCAAGGAGTTGAGGCAGGGACGGCTGGGGCAGTGGTGGGGGGAACGTAGACCGTCACCATCTTCTTGCCGGTGCAGCTGCAGGAAGAAGGCTTCGTTTCGCCAAGCAAGGGGGCGACTGGAGAAGTGGAAGGAGCGGGAGCACCTGTAGCGGGTTTGGTGGCCTCGGCAACCTTGGAAGTTTCCGCAGCAGGTTTAGATTCAGCGGCTTTGGAAGTTTCCACAACAGGCTTGGATTCAACGGCCTTGGACGTTTCCGCAACAGGCTTGGACTCAATGGCCTTTGAGCTGGAGGCTGCCGGAGTGTTTGAAGGGGCAACGGCAGTCGACGAGGGAGCGACCTTGGACGAGGTAGCAGAAGTGGTGGCAGCAGGCTTCGAGCTCGAGGCAGCTTGGCTGGGAGTCGAGCTAGGGGCGGCAGAAGAGGAAGATGGCTTGGGAGCAGGAGAGTTGCCAGTTCCAGGAAGAGTGCCCTTCTTGATCATGGCGAGAGCCTGAGTAACCTCCAAAGCAGAGAGCTGCTGGCCAAGACCGGAGATGTTGTCGAAGCTGGCCTTGTACCATTTGGAGCCGCACGTCTTTCCGTCACTTCCTCCAGAGCACGACTTAGCCGCAGCAATAGCTGATTTGGTCAAGTAGTTGGTGATCTTGTCCTTGGTGAAGGGAGCGAGAATGGCCGTCTTAGCCATCCAGCGGCTCAGGTATGCCTTGAAAGACTGCTGGTCGATGTTGCAGCCTTTGGAGCTGTGCTCGCAAACCTCGAACATGACGTCCTTCACATCATCGGGGTTGTTGAAGAACTTGGCGGCACGGTTGAGGAAACCATTGGTGCGGTCTTTCCAAGTGCTGTCGCCCTTGGTGACATCGTACATGAAGGCGGATCCGTGTAAGAACATGGCATTGTTGTACGTCCACTCCGTCTTGTCTGTCACGGCTGCGCAGTTGGTCTTGTCATCAGTGCCGTCAAAGACCTCGAAGTTGGCGCCGATCAGTCCAACCTTCTTAGTCCAGTCGTAGATGGTCTTTGCCCAGTCAGAGTATTCAGACTTTCCAGTGAAGCGGGCAAGGCGGGCAGCCAGCGCAAAGGCAGCTCCGTTGCTAATAGAGTTCTTGTAGTTGTATCCGTACGCGTTCTCCGGGTAGATCTGCCACTTCAGACCTCCGCCGCAGGATCCCGTATCCCACCTTGACATTATGTTCTTGAAGCAGTTCTCGGTGACCTCCAGGTAGGTAGCCGGGGCATCAGCAGGCTCGGGGAATCCGTACTCTGCTGCGGCCATGGTTGCAAGACACCAGAAAGCCTGGTCATCGTTGCCCTGCATTGCAAATTAATTCCATATTCTCTGATATGCCCTCCGTATCAAACATACCTGCTGGTCCCGCTTGTCTTCCATGATGACATCATTTTTCGGGCCGTAGTTGGCAACTAGGGCCTGCTGCAGCGTCTTGACATAGGAGGTGTCTCCGAAGATTTGGGTGAATTCAATCAGACCGCCCCAGATGGCGCCAGACTCCCACCAGTAGTGCGGCTTGGGGAAGTAGCCTATCTTGGACGAGGGCAGATCTGTTGCGTTGTACTTGTATTCCGACATCAAACCATAGGCGTACTGCTGCGAGCAGCTCTTGATCGATGCCTCGTCATTGGGGTTGAAGTCGATGGCGCTGACAACAGCGGCAAAAGTAAGGAGCGCTGCTCCGGAGGTGGTGAACTTCATTGTGGCAGATGACAATGAGTGTGTGAGAAACGAAAAGAAGGAATGGGAAAAAGAGGGAAGAAGGATAAAAGAGTGTGGTGCTTCGGTGAAGCAAACGAGAGACGGGCAATGTAGAACAGAGGTGACGAGAGCATCGGTGAATGGGGACGCACGATCAATAAAGCCCGCATGCCTCCTTCCCCCAGCGCACGGGCAAGTGAATGGCACCTTTGGCTCTGGACGATCGTAGGGTCTTGCGCTGCACCCCCCTTGCTAGTATATACGCTCATCACGGCATGGAGGTTTCGAAACGCAGGACAGGAACAAACAAGGGCGAATCAAACATCGAGAGGACCTGTTTCAGCCAACGGCCCGTTATAGCAAACACCTGCCAGACTCCGGCTCAGGTCCTTCATTCGCGCAACAGCCAGCCCCGAACAGCTGCCACGCCGATGATCCAGCCGCCCAAGTCGAGTCCTGACACCCAATGTCCCTCTGATTTGCCCGCTGCGACCGCCAATGCAGCCCTTATGAAAGCTGTTTGCCATCAATTTGGTTTGTTTGTTTTTTTGATTAAATCTTCTGGGCGACGCAATGCTGTTGCACTGCCACCGGACTTGGCTTCCACACTCTACAATATCTGCGGCGTCCACCGAACCATGATATGATATCACCCCAACAAACCCTTCCCCACCAAGGCCACGATATCTGAAAAAGTACTTCGTAGTCGTAGTCAAAGTCGCATCTGCGGTGACAACAGGCTGGGAACGAGACGAACACATGTACATATTCTATCGTTCTATGGATAATCACCTGTCCTGATTGATTGCAAGCTCATGCACGAGAACCATTGTCGGACTTGGACTCATGTCCACCATGGTCCATCGGGCTTGGCTAATGACAGCCTTACATACAAGCGGAGGCCTACTCCGTATATCTCCGCACATATAATCTAGGGTTCTGTGCAACTGTCGCTTACGGATACAAAAGAGGCAATACTCTTTCTCGGGTAATTCAAATCCGTTTCCTCAGCTAACCCATCAGTGCAAGAGAGGCTGCCCAAGCATGCAAAGTCTGATTATCATCATCGTAGTCCATCACACCTCTATCTAGCCCCAAACCAAGTCTATCCAAACGCCACGCATGCATACATGCAAAAAGGCAATCTATAGCCCCGTCAAATCCGTTCAAGAAGACGAACCCATTAGTCTTTCCTCTTTCTTGCGCCGTTCGCTATCCTTGAGGTCAGACATATCTTCCTTGGTTGCGTTGTAGGATGCAGAGACTTGGTTGAAAGGGTTGTCGGGGTGCTTCTCGAACTCTTTGCGGATTTGGTCGATCTTCTGTTGACGCCTTAACCCCTTTTCGTCCTTCATCTCCTCGAGCCGGCGCTCCTCATATACGGTATAGGCAGCCTTAAACCTCCTCTCCGGGTGTCGCTCGATCTTGTCATTGTCTTTCGCCGTCAAGCTCAGGGCGTCCAAAGCATTGTCGATACCGGTCGCGTTGAGGGATCCAAGTGCACCATCAATACCTCGGGGTTTCTTTTCGGCCTTCTTTGCACCGGCCCCTTTGGGCTTCGATGGTAGCGAGGCTTCTTCTTCCCGTAGCAGGGCGTCCTTTTCAGCCTTCTTACGTGCAGCTTCCTCCTTCTTGGCTGCAGCGGCGTCGCTATGCTTCCATCAGCATGCTAGGTGAAATCCAAGTCTTCCTACTTACGCCTTGGAGGTCGACTTTCCTCCCTGCTTCCAGGATTCCGCTTCCGCCGCCTCTGCTGCGCGGTCCTTCTGTGCCTGCTTCTCTGCCGCCGCGCCGGCCTTGCGGGCCTGGCCCTGAGCCTTCTTGGAGTTCTCTCCTGCGCCTCTCTTGGGTGGCATGTTGGCTAAAGCGTTTTAGAGTTTAGGTATGATGCTCAGAGCTGGATATTTGGGGTTTAAGTTTGACGTTCGGTGGAGGAGGGAGATTTTACAGTGTAGAAACAGAGGCAAGGACATTAATGACTCGAGGCGTGAGCAAGCGGGGTACGATGGCAGCCAGGAGACAAGACAGCGAATAGTAGCAGCGGTGGCTAGGCAGCTGAGCCACAACGCCACATCGATGACTAAGGAGGCCTCGTCCCACTGATCAATCCATCCCAATTCTCGATAGTTGGTGCATTTCCCACCTTCCTACCACAGGGCTGATTTCATCATGGATCAATCACCAACGCATCACGGTATCGAGCTTCCTTGTCCGTATCTTCGTCCAACGCGTTATCTCTCGCTAGGTGGGGGAGACGGTACTCCACTTTTATCGCCTCTTCTCCAAAACGATACGGACCTCACCAAGCGTGTCTTCTCGTCGAGTAACTATCATCTAGTTACTTTCAAAGTCTGGCTGCGTATTGGGAAAAATAATCACACTCATGTACATGTCCACCATCAATGCTGATCGACCTGGTGTAGGGCCCTGCAGATAGATGCAGCTCTATAATACAAGGGTTCTCTAGATTGCGGTTACAGTTCGTATGCATTCGCGTTGCGAAGTTACGATGGAACATCGACACCTCTCAAATCTAGAATAACGTCTCATTGCTTATACGAGCTGTGCCGGTTAAACTAAACGTTTTTCAACCTTTCCGAGGTGGGGATTGATCACTACGGAAGAGCTTGGTAAAGATGGAGGGGTATAAAACATTTAGGTTGGCGGCCATCTCCACTATCGTGCTGTCTATTCTATTACTCCTGCATCATTATCTTGGACGTCGCTTTGCTGGTGCTACTATCAGCCCCAACGTTATTTTGGAAGTCAACAAGGGTATTTTACCACTCTTTGACAATTTTTGTTCGAGCTTCCTACAAACCATGACCACAATGAAACATATGGTACTTGGAGCCCTGGCGACAGCAGCACTCGCAGACCCCAAAGTCTCCCCCCGACCTCCAATGGGATTCAACAATTGGGCGCGCTTCATGTGCAACTTGAATGAGACACTCTTCACCACAACTGCGGACACAATGGCGAAGAACGGTCTCTTGGCAGCCGGCTACAACAACATCAACCTTGATGACTGTTGGTCAAAGACAGAGCGCAACACAAAAGGCGAGCTTGAATGGAACACGACTCTATTCCCACACGGAATGCCATGGCTTGGGGATTATCTCCACAAGCGCGGTTTCAATTTTGGAATCTACACAAATGCGGGGAACCAATCTTGTGGTTTGTATCCAGGGTCTCAAGATCATGAAGAGCTTGACTCAAAGACATTTGAAAAGTGGGGTGTTGACTATTTGAAAGTCGATGGTTGCCACATGGATTTGCAAAAAGGTCGCTCATATTACGAAGAGTTCCAGTATCGATATGAACTCTGGCGCGAAGTTCTGCATACGAAGCTCAAGAAACCTTTCATTTTCTCCCAATCAGCCCCTGCATATTTCAGCCCAAACTTCCACCTCGACCAGAATAATACAGATTGGTATCGCATAATGGACTATGTACGTAAAAACGGCGAGCTTGCACGTCACTCAGATGACATCAAAGTCTACGGCAACAATCCCACCAACACGTTTGAGCCTGGAGGTCATTGGGAGTCGATGATGAACAATTACATCATGGAAGTCAGGCTTTCTCGCTATCAATCTTGCGGCTTTTTCAACGATCCCGACTTTCTGATTGTTGATTGGCCTGACCTAAGCTTGGACGAGAAGAAGACGCATTTCGCTCTCTGGAGTTCTTTCTCTGCTCCCCTAATATTAAGTGCTTGGATTCCCGACCTCAAGAAGGAAGAGATTGAGTACTTGACTAACAAAGATATCATCGCGGTTGACCAAGACGCGCTCTGTGAGCAAGCGACCCTCGTCTCTCAAACCGACTCGATCGACGTCCTCACCAAGAACCTCGCAAACGGTGACCGACTTCTCACGGTACTAAACAAGAGCAACAAAAAACGCACAGCTAAAGTCCCCATTAAACGCCTCGGCATTAATGCAGACGCACGATATCAAGCGAAGGATCTCTGGACTAGTAAAACAAGCACCGTACATAAAGAAATCAGCGTGAAGCTAAGATCTCACGAAACTGCTATGTATCGCATCGCCGGCGACAAGAAACTAGACGTCACGCCAACAGGTCAGATATTCAACACCTTCTCGCTCAACTGTCTCACATTGTCGTCCTTACACCACTCGTCTTCAATCAAGTTCGCAGCATGTAATGGAGAGGATGAGCAAATCTGGAAGATCTCGCCGCAAGGCCTTGTAACATCGTTGGAAAAAGAGGGACAGTGCTTGGCTGTTGATGGTAACGAGGTTGGCTTGAGCAGGTGCGCGAAGGGTGAAAGGAGTCAGGTCTGGAGTTATGGTATCGGTGGGAATCTGGTGAATAGAGAAAGGGGTCTCTGCCTCACGGAGGTACGTAAGGGAGATGTGGCTGCGAGGAAGTGCGGGAATGAGGTGGATAGTCAGGTTGTTGCGTTACCGGGTGGTGTCAAATTAGACTAGTCGATCAGCATTTATGATTTTTCTATTTTTATTGACCTGTAACCTCTGGATTCTGGGAGCCACTCTGAAGATCGGAATGAAATATCACTTCGCTTTGATACGTGAGTAAGGGCTATTTAATTATTCTATAGTAGGCCTAAGTATCCCTACTATACTAGCGTGCATAGTCACCTATCGTGATCGAAATCGTTAAAATCAACGGGTCTTAAGTTACCCAATATCGAAAAACCCCAAAACGCACCGCGACCTAATAGAATTAAAACACCATAGACTCCATAGATGGATCAAACTTCTTCTCCTCCTCAGCCGCCAACCAAGTATCCACTCACATATTGTCTCGTTCAACCCCCAAACCGCTCATCTCCGCAGCGGGTCCCTCATCTCCCGAGAACCATCTGGGGAATCACCCCCATAGTCCCCCCAGGCACAGCGCGACAGGGATATATATATTGTGATATTGTGCATCTATCATATGGAGTAGTACTATGTACATATCTAAAGTAATTATTACCGACTTATCGGCCGACTTCCAAAACAAGACATAGTTAGTCTACGTCTCAAACACCACAACGCTACAGTACGATATGTGGATATCTATCTGAATTCTATATCAGCCAGACACGCTAACGCCTTCAACGCCATCACACCAACACCAACTTTCAAAATTCATAGCACCCTTCAAATCTATTGATTTTTTATTGAAATATAACTAAATTAACCCTAATTTACTTAGAAAACTACTCTTTCTACCCTCTTAGCTACGCGCTATTACGCTGTAGGTAAAATAGTAGATTTTGTAATACTAGACTACTTATTACTAGGCCTTAACCCTAATAATACTAGGCTTCTTAACCTAGAGTTAGCCTAGTAAGGTAACCTTTATACTAGTAGTTTAAAGAGATAATAATATAATATACGTATACTCTATCTTAACCTTAGTAAAACTACTATTACCTAGATAGAGGTAATAAATACTATTACTAATATAATTACCCTATACCTTATAGCTATACATAAGGTAGTTAAGGCCTAAGAGACTATTATTATAGCCCTAGTAAAGGCTATTAATACCTATATAGTAAGTTTTAAGGACCTAGAAGAAGCTACTATTACTATAGAGCTCTACTAATATATTATTACTATACTTACTAGCTCTATTACTAAAAGCCCTACTAGGCCTAGTAATATATAACCTACCTCTAGCTCTTAATATACTACCTTAAGCTATAGTAGTAACCCTACTAGGCTAAATAGTAGTATCTATAGTACTAGTAGTAGTAGTAAAGCTACTAACTACTTCTACCCTATATAGGTAGAAATAGCTAAGACTCTAAAAAACTTAGGAGGTAGTAGCTAAGATAAATTAGGATTTACTTTAGCCTAAAATAGATAGCTAAGATCTTTAGCTAAAGAGGATCTTTAAATCCTTATTATAGTCCCTACTAGGGAATAGCTAGTAGTACTAGTACCCTTTATAATTAGAACTACTATTTATAATATAGTTAATAGTCTTACTATATAAGATATACCTAAAGTAACCCTAACTAAGATAGGCTAGGTAATTATACTAGTAAGTAAGATAGTAAGGGATAAACTTATATCCTAAGCTAACTAAAAACTTATATAATAGGTAATCTAGGGTAATAGTATTACCCTTTTATAGAGATAGCTAAACTATACTATCTAGAATATTACTAGTTCCTACTAGAATATTTTTAGAGCTAAAATTCCCACTACTATAGAAATAATTAAGGAAGAAGCCTTTACCTAAACTAGTATAAGGCTAGTAAGCTACTAAGCCTCCTAGTATAAGCTAAATACCTAAGGGAATATAATATAGGTTATCTTCTTCCTTACCCTAGTACGCCTATTCTAGCTATTTAGAATAAGTAATAGGGTAAAGGAGATTAAGAAAAGACTAGCTATCTAGTAGTATAACCTAGGCTACTAGAGTTACTATAACCTAACTTTATACAACAAAGCTATCTACTATAGCAACTATTCTAGTAAGATTATAGAGTATAAAGGCCCCTATAGGGATAACTATACCTAGCACTAGAAATATACTAATTACTATAGACTATATAGATTAGGATACTCTACCTACCTAGTAGTACCTAGGTGTATTTATAACTACGTTATTAAGCCTACTAAGAAGGACCTATAGGCCCTCTAATATATAGGTAGGCGTGCCTATAACTAGCTATACTAGCTAGTAGATAAGGCTATATAGAATATAGTAGACTCCTAGGTAGTAGCCTTAAGTAGTAATAACTACCTAGATAGCTCTATAGTCACTACTACACGCCCTAATAAACACTAAGAAAAACTAACTACCCCTATAGCTTTAGCTATAGAGTAATAATTATAGTTAGTAAGTAGATGCCTATAACACGCTATAGCGTTACGTATATCTATAAACCTAGTATAGATATCTACTTAAAGTATCCTATAGAGAGATAATAATAGGCACTATATAGCCTTATTAACTAAATAAATATTAGAAGATATAAATATAAGTAGCTCTAACTAATAGTAGGATACTACTACTAATACTACTACCCCTATAAAGGTAGAGACCTATAGATTAGATAGATTAATATAGGCAAGAGCTTACCCTATTATATTACTACCTTTAAACTTGCGTATATAAATAGCCTAGATATTATCTATATATAAGAACCTTTTACTTATACTAGTATATATACTTCTATGTACCTAGGGTTTATATACTACCTACTAGTAGATGTATAGGATAGCCTTAACCTATAGGATAGAGAGGCTTAATATCTATAGGTAATAACCTATACCTATAAAAGCGCTAGGCTATATATTATCTCTTACTTATTACTTAATAATAGAGATCTTTAATAGATTAACGTTAATAGTATAGCCCTACTAAATATATACTAGTAGCTATAATAACTATATACTTTAGACTATATTACTAACCTTACCCCCCTACCACGCTGCCTAGTAGGTGGAGATTTTAACGCTAAATATAATACCTTTAAGCTAGGAGTATAAACCTTATAAGGTAGCGCTAAACTAGCCTACTAGGCTACTAAAAGTAGTATAGACTATATAGGAGAACTAGGTAAGGCTATATATAGAGCTAGCTATATTATAGACCTATCCTTTATAAATATCCCCTTTACGCTTACTATAGTCTAGGATAATCTTTAGTGTAGCTTAGACTATAGTACTCTTATTATAACTATACTAGGATATAGATATATACTACTAGCCTAATACTACTACTAGATACTAGAACATACTCTGCTAAAGTTTGCTAGCCTAGTAGAACTAGGGATATATAGGGTCTCTATACTAGACCTATATACAACTATATTAGAGTAGGTTAAAGCTATAATTAATACACTAACTAAAGTACTTAGTAACGCTATTAAGGCTATAGGTAAACCTAACTATAGCTAGGGCTACTTAGTACTATAGTAGATAGCTAAGTACTAGGAGGCCTATAAAGACTACTTATAAGCTAGTAGAATATATATAGGTAATAGCCTATCTAAAGAAACCTAGTGCTTTCTTAGGGTAGTTTAGAAAGCTAAATATAACTACTAGAGGTATACTATTAATAATATAAAAAAGGACTTAGACCTATACTATATTATTAGCTAGTATAAACTAGAACTAATAAGAAAAGAGGTACCTCTTATAGTTAATAGATAGCCTATTATAGATATAAATAAGAAGGTAGAGGTACTCTAATAGGTAATTTTCTACTACTATAATATAAAGGATAACTATAAGGAATTACTAGATACCTAGGATAACCTATAACTTTAATAGGATATAAATATCTCTACTAAGGAGATAGAGAAATATATAATTAGGGTCTTAAGTACCTTACTAGGCCTAGACTAGATTACTATACGCCTGCTAAAAGTATATTAGTAGTATATATAGCCTATAATTTACTCTATCTACTACTACTATCTTATACTTAACTACTTCCCTACTATATAGAAGCTAGCTAAAGTAGCTATAATACTAAAAGTAGGTAAGAAAGACTATACTTTAGTACGCTTATAGTAGCCTATTACGCTGCTATCCTATCTAGGCAAGGGCCTAGAAAGGATAATAGTAAGATAGCTTATCTAGATAGCTATAATAGCTAGTATACTTAGCCCCTAATATAAGGGGGCTCTCCTAAAACGCTCTACTATTAACTAAGTAGTAGCCTTTATATATAATATAGAGAATACCTTTATATATAGATAATATATTATAATAGTAACTATAGATATATAAGGTATATTTAATACCCTACTTAAGAACTACCTCCTATACTATATAAAGAAGTAAGGCTAGCTAATAGATATACTATACCTTATTAATTACTTCCTTAAAGGGTAGTATATCTAAGTTAGACTAGAGAAAGCTACTACTACCTAATACTAAGTTAAGTATAGTACCCTATAGGGCTTACTACTATTACTAGTACTATATATACTATACTTAGTAGAGCTTATATAGCAAGATACTAGGTAGTATTTTAGATACGTGGATAATATATACCTATAGCAAGCTATATACTCCCTAGAAGAAAGTAACTAACTTATAGCAGATAATATCTACTAAATCTAGGGCTAGGGAGATAAGAACTATATCTCCTTCGCCCTAGAGAAGTTTAAAATAATCTACCTTACTAGGTAGAAAGAGCTCTACTTGCCCTTAATTATAGTAAATAATAGCCTTACTATATACCCTATCCTATAGGACACTATAGAATAACTAGTACTACGCTAGCTAGAAGTATAGTTTAACTAGAAACTTACTTTTAAAAGATATATTATAGTATAGGCTAAACTAGCTTATAAAGTAGCTATATATATATATAGCCTAGCACGTATTAACTATAGCCTACTAGCTAGCTTACTACGTAAGGTAGCAATTACCTACGTAATACTATAGCTACTATATAGCTTAGAGGCTTAGTATAGAGGGCGTATAAAGCCCCTAAGAATTATATAAGAATTATATAATAGAAAAGTTAGTATCTACCTAGGCTAGTATATTACTACTATTAATAAGACTCTTACTATAGTCGCACGTAGGGTGCTCCTAGTATACTAAACTACACCTACTATAGCGCTCTTCTAAGACGCTAGCCTGCTATTAGGGGTAATTACCCTTAAATAAGCTATATACTAGTTTGCTATATACCTATAGATAATAGATACTAGTTACCTACTTATAGAGTAGATAGTAATTCCTAAGATTAGAAAAAGAAGAGGTATAGGAGGCTTATAGTAACTACGTACTAAGATCTAGAGACTTAGCTTTCTACTATTACTAGTTCTATATCTAGTACTTATAGCACTATATTTCTTAGCTAGGTGCTAAATAGATCCTACTAAGGGCTTTAAGAAGAAGGCTACTATAGCCTCCTTTAAGGAATAGTAGTTATAACTTCTACCTAGAGATATTATAGTATTCTCTAATAGCTCTAAGTAGACTCTAGATAAGGTTAAGCACGTAATATATAAATATATTATCTACTAGAATTATACTAAGATAGGCTATAGCTAGGGCTTACTTTACCCTTAATTATATATCTTTAATATAGAGGTAGTAGGCGCCTAGAGGGGCCTCTAATATATACTTAAAGTCTACTAGCTTAGCCTACTACGTATATAGATATATATAGATAGTACTTTAGTTATCTAGTACCTATAAGGCACTACTCTACCCTTAATATAATAGATATTCCTATAATACTAGGATATAATAGATATTATAGATATCTAAGTTAAGTAGGCGCTAGGATATATAGGTATAGAAGGTAATAAAGAAGTAGACTACCTTACTAACTAGAAGGCCTATAAGCTCTAAGTACTAATAAAACTAGTAGCTAACCTAACTATTATAGGCCTATATATAGCTAGGCGTACCTAGACGCGCGTAGTTAAAAGCTAATAGTAAAGTACTAAGTCTACTAAGCTATTAGTATAGTACTCTTACTAGAAACTACTATATACTCTAACTATTTAGCTACCTAAATTTAACCTAAGCTACCCTATCCTAGCTAAACTACTAGCTAGTTAGATAATATATAGCAACTTTACCTAGTACTATAGGAAATTTAAATATAAAGATATAGAGTATATATACTTATATAGAAAGAATAAGTCCCTTATATACTTTATCTACTATAAGAAAACCTACTAGTACTTCTACTTATAGCCTTAAAGGCCTATCTATCTACCTAGTAATACCTAGGAGGGACTAGAGTACTTTAAGACTATCCTAAGTAACTTACTTAACTTTATAGAACTACTATAACTTACCTACTAGTAAGTAGTAATATTAGATTACTAGTAAAGGTAGAAAAGCGCTACGCCCTTATCTAATAAATTTAGCTTTATAATAAGCTCCTTTAGGGCTAGAAGCTTTATTAGTAGCTAAAGTTCTACGTCTATATAGCCTTAGGCGCCTAGGTGATACTACCTAAAGATACTTTATATAGTAGAACGCTATATCTCTACTACTTACTAGTAGCCTAATCTACTCTAGGGCTTACTTTTAGACTAGTTATATAAGGACTAGGCTATATATTATTTACTTTACTCTACCTACTTTCTCCCTCTTCTTCCCTCTACCCTTTATCTCCTCTATATATAGTAATAGGTTAATTACTACTACTATTTTACTTTACTTTACTCTTACTACTTTCCTACTTTACTAAACCTAATATAGTTAAAAATACTTAGTACTACTATACTTAACTTAAGGGTAGCTATAGCTACCCTATTATACTAACCCTAAGGCTTACTAGCCTGTAGACTAAGAGGTCTACTAGCCTACTAATATAGCATTATATACTTAATAACTACCTACCTAGGTATAATATATTTCCTATATTTCTTATATAGAGAAGGATATAGGATAGAAAGACTACTAACTATAGTATATAGTTTATAGCAAGATACGCTTTAAGGGCCTACAAGCCTAACAAAGACGCGTCCCATAATGCCCCCAGGGAGGCTCATATAGATAAAGGCCCTTGGCCAAGTCTCTAGGACGAAAATCAATACCAACCAACCAACCAGCCTTCAACGCCATACCTCACCTAAATCGCACATACCCATCAAAAGCCAGACATTCTGCGTGCAAGGTTAGCAACGGCGCTGCATTGAGTGACCGTAATATGTCACTAGTTATCGCATTGCGGTTTCCGCATGCTGTGGAACGTGCCTGTACATACCGGTATTTCTTGGATCCGTGGTTGGTTTGTTTTTGCTATGGGTTACTGTGACTGTACTTACTTCATACCACCGCACCACCGCACCAGCGTGACCGGGGAGCAAGTGGTGGGGAGGAGTGTGTTGTGGTTGGCAGGTGTACGACGTTGTACCTTTATCTGTTTGGGTGATGGCAAGGCGAGGGTGTGTAACGGCATGCTGTAATTCTTATGGGTTGTTTGGATGGCGTGGATGTATGTGTTTAGTTCGTGGTGAGTTTGACTATGTCGTTTGAATATGATTGAGCTGGATGGGAGTAGGGTTTCTATGCTATGATGGAGTGTCCGATATAGAGTGTTCCATCAATTGTCGATCCTAGTATAAATTATACTTCGAATTCTTCGTAACACTGATACTCATTGCCTTGATCTACCGGCTCTTTGTGACCGGCTCTAGTCTGTGTCGAGGTAAGGTGACGATGTTGAAATATGTTGGGTGTGCTCTTTCTGGACGAAGATCCCGTTATGTGATACCCCCTTCCAGGCAGATCACCTGTAAGTCCTGCAACCCATCAATAGCATTATTTGCTTAGCTTCGTGTTGCCCGCTCGTTTGGGACCTTGTTTGAAGAGCGGTGAGCAGTGGTGTTGTGTGAGATCTTGCGAGAAGATATCATAGGCCGATGGCTATAAGACTGAGCTGCGTGCCCTGCGGAAAGGACTTCGGATTCACTTGCTCAATTTGCTTTACTTCATGTATGAGTCCAGTTTGACTACAAGTCAGTTTCTATCATTGGATCGAGCAAGTCTTTACATTACCATCGTGTAGGAAAGAGCCGCACAAACATGAACTCCGACCCGGATGCAACCAAAACCTACGACCAGGTTGCGAATAACTCGCACCACCCTGACCTCGTACCGACACTAACCCCCTCTAAATCTGAAGATATACAGAAGATGCCGTCTGCGTACTCAACAGCTACGAAAAGGGTATCATTTGTGTCATCGGAAAGCGCTTCTGCGCAGGTTCGGAAGACGCGGTCCGCGCTTGGCCTGCACCCAGATGCTCCTTTGTTTGAAGATCATGACCATGATGAGCATCAGAAGCTGTTGTGGTCACAAATAAGGATTGCATTAAGGGAGCCTTTTGCCGAATTCTTTGGTACTATGGTTCTGGTGCTGTTCGGTGATGGGGGTATTGCGCAAGTGGTACTGTCGAGTAACAAGTCTGGATCATACCAGAGTATCGCATGGTGGTAAGCTCAAGCAACTCTCTCTCTCTCTCTCTCTGTTTCTCTCAAAATGAGCTAATACTCCCAGCTGGGGCATAGGGGTCATGCTTGGTGTTTACGTGGCTGGCGATTCGGGTGGATACCTCAACCCAGCGGTTCTTCTCTCTAACTGTTTGTTCCGGAAATTACCATGGCGAAGATTCCCCATCTACTTTGTTGCTGAGTTTCTCGGTGCGTTTGTAGGGTCTGGAATTGTTTACGCCAATCATTATCGCGCCATTGATGCCTTTGAAGGTGGTGCCGGTGTCAGGACAGTGCCGCCAGCTGCCAAAGCCACAGCGGGGATCTTCTCAACGTACCCACAGCCTTTCCTGAACAATGGCACTCAGTTCCTGTCTGAGTTTGTTGCGAGTGCGATCTTGATGTTCGTCATTTTCGCGTTGACCGACCGTAGCAACAACGGAGAAGGCAAGGTGAGGCTCGAATGCCCAAAGCGTACACGATTGACAGTCGCTGACACAATCAGAGCAACAAGCTATTTCCGTTATGCCTCCTCTTCTTATTCTATGGCATCGGGGCTGCCTTTGGATGGCAGACTGGCTACGCCATCAATCTCGCACGTGACTTGGGGCCTCGTTTGATGAGTTATGCTGTTGGCTATGGCCCCCAAGTCTGGTCGGCTGGTGGACATTACTTCTGGGTAAAGCCTCAATCACTCGCCAAGTAACAATGCGCTGACTTCTTCAGGTTCCAATGATCGCTCCATTCTGTGGCTGTGCTTTTGGGGGCTTCCTGTACGATATGTTTTTGTTCACAGGGCCGAGTCCAGTGAATACACCTTGGTTAGGATTGAAAAACGTTTTCACGTTGAACGCATGGAGGGAGCGAAATCGAAGGGTGAACGAGGGAGAAATAGTGTGATGCTTGGGATAAGAACAGTAGAGCGCAAATCAGTATTGTGACAAATTGAAGGGAAAATTAATGATGCGAGAGGCTGGTACTTCGTAGGATTTGCTCTAGTCTGATCTTTCATGCTGAGCGCATCAGAAAGTCATGCTTAAATAAAAAGAGAGTGCAAACTACACATTGAGTTTGAAAGTAACGATGATGAGATCAATGATGACGTGCAGATGGAGAGAAGGGACGCGTTGGAACACTGCTCTCATGTCATTCCTAATTTGGACTAGCGTTATTTGACGCGTGAACTCACCCACTGATGCACTCTCATTGCTACCACTCCCACTACCGCCAATTCCTTCGGTTGCAGCTCCATATTCTTTTCTTTCCCCAAAATTATTACTTTGTCCTGTATTCACTGGTGAGAAATGCATGTTTGCAACTAGTGAGTGACTTGTCGAACCTGCCACACGTGTCTCTCTACGCGTTTCCCACTCAACGTCGTCCCGCATTCACGCCCATACCTCACCACCATGTACCTGCCGAGAGGCCTGATAGCCCACCTGTACCAATCGCTCGTCAAAAGGAACCATGCTGCAGCATCGCCCATTCTCCTACTCGTGGGCCTCGAGCCTGACGCGCTTTGCGCATGCCGTATCCTCACCGCGATGCTAAAACGCGACTACATATCCCATAAGATCCAACCAGTGTCCGGGTTCGTCGACTTATACAAAGCGGCAGACGATCTAGTAAAGCCTATGCGGACCTATTCGGGCGGCAGTGGAGGGCTCGTCGTATGCTTAGGTGTTGGAGGTATGGTGGATCTGGAAGAGATGTTCGGGCTGGATTTCAACGAAGAGACGGGAAGTAAAGGAACAGGAGATGTCGAAGTCTGGGTTATGGACGCAAGACGGCCTTATAACTTGACGAACGTGTTCGATGTCCCTGCTACAGCCGACCCAGCAACTGGTGAGCTCGTGCGGGAAGTGCCTGGTGTGGAGAAGGGACGATTGCCGCAGTCATACAGGTCTACCAAAGGAGGGGTAATAGTGTTCGATGACGGCGATATCGAGGAAGAGTTGGCGAAAGAAAAGGAGGCGTATTGTGGGCTTAGCGAAATGCCCGAGGTGGGAGATGAGGATGACGACGATGAGGAGGAAGATGATGAAGAGGAGCCTCCAGTACTAGGTCAGAAGAGGAAATCATTGGGCGAAGACGGCGACGACAACGAGGACATGGAGGACGATGAGCGTCCATTCCAACGAAGACGAAGCAACTCGGTATGTTCACGGCAATTCAGGTCAGTGGCCATGCTAACCTCTCGATAGGGAGGGTCAATACCATCACCGCGTGAGAGGCGCCCACGACACGGACTCAGGATTCTGGATGGATCCTCGGACTTCTCACGAGCAGGATCCCGCAGTAGATCAACATCGCCAGTTGTCGCCGCGCCGAAGAAGCAAACTATGAAACAGCTTCGACAACAGCTGCGAAATCGAAGAGAAAGGTACGACCAGGTCATTGCAAACTACTACGATGGCGGTTCGTCATACTCGGAGCCTGTGTCTTCTCTTGTCTACTCTCTAGCATCCGAGCTGGGTCGAGAAGACAACGACCTCCTCTGGAATGCTATTGTTGGTGTTAGCAGTCTAGAACTCTACGGAAAGACTGGCAATGGTATTGGTCTCAATCCATTGTCAACAGCAGGAGGTTCATCAGGCTGGAACGGCGATCGAGGGGAGCGCATACGCGGTGTTCTACGAGATGAAGTCCGCCGGCTCAATCCCATGGACGCCAAAGACTTCGCCCGCGAAACGAGCATGGGTGACTCAACAGGCGTCATTCCAACCAGCGCCCGATCTCCCACCGACAAGTCAATACGGTTATCCCCTGAACCTCGCTTCCTCCTGCTTCGACACTGGAGTTTATACGAAAGCATGTTGCACTCTCCCTACCTTTCTGCTCGTCTACACATCTGGAGCGACGCCGGCCGACGACGACTAGACAAGCTCCTTGCCAAAATGGGCGTTAGTCTCACTCAATGCAAGCAAAACTACACTCATATGGACATGGAGCTGAAGCGCGGTCTGCGTGAACGTCTTCTACGATTCGCTCCTCATTACGGACTTGATGGCCTAGTTCCCCCCGCTCCACGCAGCAACGATTCCAAAGACGGATGGGGCTTTGTGCGTTTTTGGGGCTGGAAGGCGTGTTTATCTGCCATCGACGTTGGTGTCATTCTCGGCGCTATCCTCGAAGTTGGCGACGCAAAGTCCCTGACTGCATCTGCACTCGATTCCTCAAACTTTGTTGGCACACAGGAGCATAGCGAAGAAGCACCCGCTAACTGGCAAGAAAACTCTGCCCAAGAACACATCACCGCACGCTTCTGGACAGCATACGATGCCCTAAGCAACATCGATCTCATCGTCGATCACATCCACACAGCACAATACCTGCACAAAGCTATCCTACGCACTGGCACTGCCCTTATCGAAAAGAAGCAAATCCGTCACCTACGCGCCTTCCGCATGGCCGTCGTAAAAGAAGGCCCAGACGTTCAACTTTTCACTCACCCCGGTGCTCTCACGAAACTCGCACTCTGGATCGCAGAAGCTATCGTCGAGCTTAACGGAACTAAAAAAGGCAAGGGGTCGGAGCTTGTTATGGCCGGTCTCGACGAGACGCGTGGCATGTACATCGTCGTGGGCCTTGGGGGCAGCGGCAACAATAGCACCGTGCAAACAACACGCGAACGCCTCGCTAAGCGCGACGCCAAGCTCAAAGCGAAGGAAGCGAAGAGGCTCGAGAAAGCCGCTGAAAAGCAGAAAAGGAGGGAACGGAGACTTGCTCAGATGGAGAGGGCGGGTGAGGAAATAGGATCCGACTTTTCTGAATCTGAAGAAGAGGAGGATGAGGAGGAAGAATCCGAGGAAGAAGAGGAAGAGGACGATGACGATGAGCAAGTGAAGGGCGCAGGGAGGAATCGCTTTGGCCAGGCTTTTAGAGACGTTGTGGATGAAATGCAGGGGAAAGTTGGGGTTAAGCAGGATAGCTTTGAGGCCTGTGTTATTGAGGTTAGGAAGGAAGATTTGAGCGGCTTTTTGGAGAGATTGAGTATGCAGGTTGTGGTTACTGGGGCTAGGCCTGCGGTATAGCTGGTTATAGGGATGGGTGGGTGGGGTTCCGGAAGGGTTCTTTTTCTGGAGGCTTTGCCCGCGGCGCTTTTTGTGGGTTGTGTATATGAATGATGGATGGGATGGGCGGTCTTTGCAGTGGTATCATGTTACTACGTGTCGCAGTCGTCTTTTAGCGATGGATTTATGTATATATTGGGCATAGCGTAGGGAGCATTTATAGCGAGTGTGGTGGGTATTGAAAAATATTGCTTTTTGTTACTGTATCTTGTGAGACTCAAGGTGCTGAGTGAGTTGGTATTGATGAACTTTAGAAGCATATTTTTTTATAAGAAAGAAGTTACTTGTATATATATACCCTTGTGTGCAATGCGTGTTAAACGCTTCCCTCCTAACCTCCCAGTCACGCAAAAGGCCACTTTTCATCTACCAGATCAGAACGCCACAAAAATTAGAATATAGTGCCAACAACGACTAAAGATGCGGCACACTCAAACTAGCCAACAACAAATTCACAATGCTAAACAGCCCCTCACCAAGAATGAGGCCACTAGCAAGGACAATAATAGGAGTCTCACTCCGACCCTTATATTTACGCCACCAGAGACTGATCAAGCCCCCGATTGTACGAGCGAGCGTGAAGGAAGGCGTATTGTACATTCCTATCACGACATTAGCCTTCATCATCAACAAGATAGGAGGATGCGACGTACCAACAGCAACAGCGATACCACCCGGGATGAAATCAACCCACCACCCACTGAGCCCTTGCCTTTTCCTCGTAGTGCCCCAAACCCTCATTGCAGTCCCGATAGCAAAGATGACCGCAGCGCCACCAGCCCACTCCTTGATCATCGGCGGTAACCCTTTTCCTGTGACGAGGCGTGCGGTAAAGATCCACACATATCCCGTCGGAACTTCGAAGAGTCCCCCGGGAATCGTATACACCTTCGTATACAACTTGTATACGCCTGCTGAAAGCACGGCTCCGACCGCACTCCCAATCATTTGGCCCCAGAACTGCGCATTCGGTGCCGCACCGAGAAGATGGCCACACTTCAAATCTTGTAGTAAATCACCAGCCTGTAGGGCTGCAGACTCTGAGATCGCGCCTGCGAGGAGATTGATAATGACTGCATTCTTGGCATTGGGTCCTGTGGTCGGTGTCACGAGAGCGAAGACGAGTTGTGTGAGTTTGGAGATGCCGGATACAGGATT
Source organism: Helminthosporium solani (assembly GCA_022560085.1). NCBI lineage: Eukaryota > Fungi > Ascomycota > Dothideomycetes > Pleosporales > Massarinaceae > Helminthosporium > Helminthosporium solani. The sequence continues at coordinate 45,570 of JAFISD010000083.1, forward strand.
CAGGTCCGTTTCCCCGAGCGCGCGCACACCCATTATAGAGAGGAAGAGCGATAGGATCAAGGCGAGGATGGTGAGTGGGAAGGGTACTAGGTTAGGGAAGGAAATGTGCACGCCAGCTATACAGAGGCCGAGGGAGAGGATGAGGCCGATTATGGTGGTGCGGGTGGAGATTAGATGTTCCGGTGGTGCGTCGGGTTCATTGTCAGAGTCGAGGTGGTATTTTATAGCTGTTATGGGGTTTGCGGGTGTGCCGTTGTTCAGCTGCGTGTATGAGGCGTTGCGGGTTATATTGAGTGTCAGAAGTTCTTTCCAAGTGTGCGATTGAACAATCTCTTTGGTTGTGGGATAGTACAATTTCCCTACGGCGATAAGGGGTCGGAGGACGAGCCAGCCCAGACTGACGAGGGAGTCTGCAAGCATAATGGCGAGCGAGATCCACACTATCCAGCCTTTGGAGCCGTTTGTCCAGTCTGAGACGAGGCCTGGAGCCCAACCCTTGTGTTTAGCAAGCGGCGAGAGCACACCCCAGCCTATGATTGCTCCGAGAAGCATGTGCAGAGTTGTGGCAGGCCCCATGATAATGCCTTGGCCGACATATGCGGGGGATGGGTTGAGAGTCCAGAGCCACTTGGTTGCTAACGGAAAGCCAAGGATGGGGATGTCGTGGAGTTGAGGGATGAAGTAGGAGACGATAGTGTATAGCGCGGATCCAACAAAGGATATTATAAGGAGTTGAATCTTTCCTCTCCAGTCGCCGTCTCCATCTTCATCCTGGTCTTGCTGTTCGCTCGAAGAATGCCCGGGATGGCCCTCAGTTGGCGAAGTAGAAGACTGCAAGAGCCCCTGCTCCTCTCCAACTCTTTCTTCATGGTCCGTGTTGGGCTGAGCGATTGCATTTGTCGACTTTCCATCACCATGCAACACTCGGATCATGAGCGCTGTAGCAGTTCCACTGGGAAACTTGAGCTTCTCCCTGATGATAACTTCTCGACGCAACGGTACAGCGAAGACCACCCCAAAGAAGCAGATCCCTACAGCCCAGATGATTAACCGCCAGAAGCTTATGTCGAGCGGGCCATTCTCCTGTGGGGTCAGAAGATAATTTAAAGCTGGAATAACACCAACAAAGCCACATCCAAGCGGCATGGTCCCAACCGATCCGGCGACTGATTGAACGAGCACATTCTCAACTGGTGTAAACGGGAGCTTGAGCGCTCGAGAAACAGTCTTGAAGTAGGCGAATCCAATCAAAGCCGAAGGCATCGCCATGCTCGAAACCCATCCTGTCTGGAGGCCGAAGTACATATTTGAGAAGCAGATGACCACCCCTATCGCAAGGCCTACAAGGATACCTCGGAGCGTGAAGTTCTGCGGCCGAGAGGCTCTGTCGGCTAGGTACTTGTTCGCTCCTGATGTCCGGCGCGTGTTCTGGCTGGGAGGCGCGTCTTCATGATGACTTGTTTCGCCATCTGTTCTTCCCTGGGGTCGTGATAGTCCCCGGTCCGGAGCCATGTCGGGCAGTTACCTCTGATGGGGCTGCTGGCGGTATGTTGAGGAGCTATGAAGCCGGAAACATGTATGTCATTGTGCTGTAGAGCGGTTTATGGTGGAGGGAGATTCATGCAGTCATCCGATGCGCGGAATGAGGTGGTCTCCTTTGCGGAGGGGAGTGCTGATCGTGCCCTTATTGGTGGGGGCAGACGATCATTGGTAATCACATCATCGCGAACAGCAATGTCAACACCAGCATCAGATCTCCCATCTACTTCGTACAAAATACTTGATTTTCCACCATTTCCCTCGCTTCTCCTCCTCCAATTTTGTACCTTTGTATTGCGCTTGCTATGAAGTTCTCGGCAGCCCTCCTACCGCTCCTTGCGGCGCCATTTGCAGCGGCAGAGCATACCTCGAATTGGGCCGTCCTCGTTGGCACATCGCGATTTTGGTTTAACTACCGCCATCTCGCAAATGTCCTGTCCATTTACCGCACAGTCAAGCGCCTCGGTATCCCCGACTCGCAGATTATTCTCATGTTGCCCGATGACATGGCCTGCAACCCGCGCAACGCATTTCCCGGTACTGTATACAACAACGCCGACCGCGCACTCGACTTGTATGGAGACAACATCGAGGTGGACTACAGAGGCTACGAGGTCACAGTAGAGAATTTTATCAGGCTCATGACAGACCGGGTACCGGAGGACATGCCCCGTTCGAAGCGCTTGATGACGGATGAGCGAAGCAACATTCTGGTCTACATGACTGGCCACGGCGGCAATGAGTTCCTGAAATTCCAGGACGCCGAGGAAATTTCAGCATATGATCTGGCGGACGCCTTCAGCCAGATGTGGGAGAAGAAGCGCTACCACGAGATTCTCTTCATGATCGATACCTGCCAAGCCAACACCATGTACTCCAAGTTCTACTCCCCCAACATCTTGGCCACCGGCTCGTCGGAGATTGACCAATCCTCGTACTCACACCATGCCGATAGCGACGTCGGGGTGGCTGTCATCGACCGCTACACGTACTACAACCTTGAGTTCCTCGAGTCTAAAGTACGTGATCCTACCTCCAAACTCACCATGGGTGAACTGTTCGATAGCTACGACGAGGACCTGATGCACTCGCGTCCCGGGTTTCGGTATGATTTGTTCGAGGGCGGCGAGGAAAGCGCAAGATCGAGACGCATCTTGGACTTTTTCGGCAACGCGCAGAACGTGGAGGTCGATGCCGGAAACCAGAGCAACGAGACTCAGTGGCTGGCAGACCTAGCAGCCATTGAGCGCATGATAGAGGAAGCAAAACTACGGCACAACGAGTCCTTGAATGTCCGCCCTCACGCCCAACACATTGTTGAAGGAGCGGAACAACCGCAACCTCAGCAAAGCGTTAAGAAGGAGGGCGCTGCCAAGATCGATGAAGAGGCAGGTTGGTCAAAACAGATTGTCGGGGCGGCTGCACTTCTTGGCTGTGCTAGTATCTGGGCTGTTGGGTCTTGGTTGGAATCACACTGAGTTGTCCACTCGCAAATATCGTAGGCACGGTCCTTGTATTCAAGGCCTTTCATGGAGAAGTATACACTTCTCTGGACACTATTTCGCGGCAAAGTTCCTTCTCTTGGAAGATAGACCCCGACATATTGTACACTGCATGGGCGCGTATTCATGATCGCGAAGTCTCGGTTAGCAACACTCCGAGCGCCCGGAATTCCGGACGTTCCGCGAAGCACTCACGAAGGTAGCCGAGAGTGGAGGCTGATAGTAGGAGTTTGCACCCAGCCGTTTTATGAGCAACATAACAGGTCCAGTGTCTTCCTCCTATACTAGAAAAGGTGCTGGATATAACATGTCAAGAATCGAGCAGCCTCCTCGGCGCTGTCACAAACAAGTCAGAGTCCATCTCTACATACTTATGTACAGACGCGTCTCTATATCAGGGCCCACGACAAGTTGTCTCCATATCAGAACCCACGACAAATTCGCTCTATTGTACGGAGTACACCGTATGGACCGGGAATCAGGCCTCTTGGCAGGAACGTTCGGGCGCTACGAAATTACGGAAGAGGATATGCCTACTTCGTACGCGCTCAATAGCACTTACAAGTTGCTTCACATATATTAAATATTATGGAGGCGGGGTCGCTTATAGAATTCAAGTACTCCAGCATAGTGTTTCTGTTTTGATGGGGGGATGATCTACGTTGGGGTAGTCGAACTGCGCTTACAGTCCTCCTCGTTCCTATTGGTGGACGGACAATTGTTCGTCTCCCTGCCATGTTTCAACGACCGTGTGCTCCGTATTTTGCACAGTATTGCGTTATGTTCCTACGCTCGTCCCTGATAAACAGATAGCTTTGTATGGACTCTTCGAGACTTCGCTAGTCATATGAGCGTAATAACATACAGGACTACACCACTTCAGGATAGTCCTATCCAAGCCAAGTCTTCAGGTTTGGGTGGAATGGATGTTTCCTTGCATTGGACTTGGAAGAGATTGAGGTCTTGGGAGTATATATCAAGACTGCTTCTCCGTCGAACCATGGACTCTCCATCGTTCTCACGGGTCAGTTGAATCTGCCCACACACTCTTTTTTGTTTCTTTTTAGTCACTCTTTTTCTGTAGCGCCCAAGATGGCTGCACGATCCATTCTTTCTGCCCTCACTATTGCCCTCAGCTTGACTGGCTCTCAGGCTCAGAGCGCCGTTCCCGCGAGTTACACGGATGATAAGGGCATCAAATTTTCTCAAGTCACTCAGTCCAATGGACTCACGTTTGGCATGTCGTTGCCCACGAAGGGTAACGATTGGATTGGTAGGATTGAGGCTCCTATCACCGAAGGTTGGGCTGGGGTGTCCATGGGAAGTAGTATGACGGCGTATCTGCTTGTTGTTGCTTGGCCGAATGGAAACGAGGTTGTCAGTTCGTTGAGAAAGGCTGTAAGTTTGACTTTGATTCCAATGAGGAGAAGAAGCTAACGTTGACATAGACTGGCTACGCAAACCCTCCGGTCTATACCGGACCGTCAAGCCTCAAGACCATCTCCAGCTCTGTCAACTCGACCGCTTTCACATACACTTTCCTTTGCCAAAACTGCACAGACATCGGTCTCATCTCTTTTGAGTCAACCTCCGACACATGGCCCATTGGCTGGGCCCTGTCCAACAAACCGGTCACCACACCTGGTAGCCCTTCCACCGCCGTTTCATCCCATGTCGGCACTGGCCAGAGCATTCAGGTCATGAAACTTTCCGAGGCCCGCTCCGACGACTTCTCCAAGTGGGCTGCGCTTGCGACCAACTCCACCACTCCGCCCAGCACGGGATCTGGCAGCACTAACGGAACACAGCCGGTCTTCAACGGTACTACCTCTACTGCGAACGCTACGTATGATTACATTGTCGTTGGTGGAGGAGGATCGGGTATCATCGCTGCTCAAAGGCTCGTGGAGACCGGTAAGACGGTTCTCCTTATTGAGCGTGGCAAGGCTTCGTTCTACAGCTCTGGTGGTGACCTCACTGTCCCGTGGAACGACACCCTGACCGTGTACGATGCCCCCTACATGTACAACTGGCTTGCTAGCTTCCCTGGCAACGATGCCTTGTGCAGTGACACCCCCGCTATGGCTGGTTGTATTCTAGGAGGAGGCACCGCCGTGAACGGTTTGGCTTTCATCAAGCCTCCGAGCCACGACTTCGATGACAACTGGCCCACTGGCTGGAAGTGGTCCGACGTCGAGGCTTCTGCCGACCGTTTCTACAAGAGAAACCCTGGTACCACATCTCCTTCTGCTGATGGCAAGAACTATGACTTCGCTGTCTATGATGTGCTCTCCAAGAACCTGGCAGGTGCTGGATGGACCAAGGCTGACACCAATGCCGATCCCGATGCAAAGGCTAAGATTTACTCTCCTCCGGCTATCAATGTGCTCAACGGTAAGCGTGCTGGCCCTGTTGCCACGTACCTGCCTTTGATGCAAGGAAAATCAAACTTCAAGCTTTTACTTGAGACCATGGTCCTCCGTGTCGTCCGAAATAATTCGACCATCACTGGTGTCGAGACGCAGAACAACGCTGGAGCCCGCACGATCTACAATGTTAAGCCAGGAGGCAAAGTCATCCTCGCTGCCGGTGCCATGTCTTCCCCGCGTATCCTTTTCCGTTCAGGTATCGGGCCCAAGAAGCAGATCGAAGCCGTTAAAAGCGGTAGCATTGCCATCACACTTCCCAGCGAAAGCTCTTGGATCGAATCCCCCGTCGGCTACGTCAAGGACCATACCAACATCGGGCTGACCTTCAGCGTCCCTTCGGGCATGAAAATCATGGATTCAGCCCAATACCTCAACCCCAGCGAGGAAAACAAGGACCTCTTTAAGAAGCAATCCGGGCCCCTCACCCAATCCACCATCATGCGCCTCAACACTTTCCATACCGTCACAACCTCCGACAACAAACAACTCATCATCCAAACGCACAACTACGCCGTCAAAAACGACACCATCAACGTCGTCTTCATCCTCACCCACGGTACCACCTCCTCCGGCACCCTCGGCATCACCCCCGAAGGAAACACAGTCTGGGAAACCTCGCCATACCTCCAAACCGCCACAGACAAAGAAGCAATGGCCATGGCCATCGACGAATGGCTCGTCATGTCCCGCATGCCCAACTCCACCATCAAATACACAGGCTCTGCCAACGCTACCGGCGCCGACATCGTAGCCACCGTTGAGACCTCCGCCGGCACCCATATGATCGGCACCACCATCATGGGTCTAGACAAGAAAACAGCTGTCGTAGACACAAACTGCCAGGTCTACGGCACCGACAACCTGTTCGTCATCGACGCCGGGATGCACGCTGATATCCCCACTGGCAACACGCAGGCCGTCGTCGGTGTAGCAGCTGAGCACGCAGTGCAGAAAATCATGGCTTTGAGCGGTGCTTCGATTCCAGGCTCTGACAACACTTCCCCGGCTCCCTCGTCGCCCCCCGCATCGAACGCCACTTTCTCCGTCCCCTCATCACCTCCCGTGACCTCCGTGCCGCTGTCTTCTGGCTCCGCCCCTACCCTCACAGCCACCGGTGTCGCCATTTCCGAGCCTGCTTCTTCCGCTACTGCATCGCTGTCCATGACCATCTCCGCATCGGCATCTTCTCCCGCCTCAGCAACTCCCTCGACAGCATCATCCTCCGCCCCCGCTAGCAGCGCTGCAGGAAACTACAACCCAGTCAAACCCTCCTCCGCCCCCGCCTCTTCCGCACCCCCAACGGCAACTCTGCCTGGCGCTGGCGCCGCAGAGCCCGTATACTGGGCTACGCCTTCCAGCGGGCGTACGTTTTGGGTTGCAACGTCAGCAGTTGCGCCAGGTCCTTCTCCGGATGTCGTGGTTGCTGCGTTGATTGGCTGATGGAGAGGTGATGGATTGATAGTGTTGTAAGTGGATATGTAGCTTTGTGTGGTTGAGAGGAGTGTAAACGTAGGGCTTGGGGTGTGAGATATATATAGTTGGGCAGAACAGTTTTTGTTCCTTTTCACTGTATATATAACCTTTTTCTTTGGCTCTGTTTGGTTGCTTGGATAGTTAGACGAGGTGAGAGCAGTCTGAATGACAATAGAGAGTTTCTTTCTCTTATGATGATGATGATGATGATGATGATTGTTTTGCTTTTGCTTTTGTGTTTTTTTGTGTGTATTGGATGTTGTTTATCGTGTTGGTGGTGATGTCTTGGTTTTTCTTCACGCTTGTGTTGAAGTTTATATAGTTATGTATTGTATTGTAGAGGAATGAAAGGAATGAAACCATTTTTTCTTTTTTGGGAGATGTGTACATGTATGAAATGTTTTTATCGAGGAAAAGTATATGTGTACCTTGGCTGACTGTCTCTACATGTAGATATGTCTACTCCATATGGTTGAATGCCTCGTTTCTTGTGTGTTCTTGACTCCTGGGGGTTGTCGATACACTGAACTCTGTTCGAGCCCTGGGGTACCTGGGCCAGCTACTGCAAGCTTAAATTCAATCTCGTGAAACACACTGAGAGTGAAAAACTCGACCCTGTTTGTAACGCTTTCAGATCCCCCTAATCCATATATGCTCTATAGGATGCAAACAAGGGTCACGTGATATCGCGCCCTTCACGTATCCGTCGACGGGTCTGAACCGAACATTAGTATTAGGGCCACAGTAAACGCCTATCAAACTGGACGGAAACCATTCAAGATGGTCACATATCACGACACATCAATCCCAACCTTAACACCACGATGAACAATATACCATTGGATCAACTCGAACATAAAAAGCTACTAATACAACAAACACAAAGGACCCCCCAATCCCAACCAGCTCATCAACCCCCACCTGGCTACTATTGAAACAGGGAGGCCATTCCAGGCCTACAACCTACATCTCAAGCCTCGATAAGGGGGACATGCCACGTCGGAACCAAGGGAATCCTATCTGTGACCCGCACAACCGTTCTAGCAATAACGCGATGTTGTAAGAGAATGAACAAGAAGATAAAGCTGGCCAGAAGCAGCAGGGAAAAGATCCAAAAAGCGCCAGGGATTCGTAACGGTCGTGAACCATCAGTCGCTAAAGCGCAGCACGCAAAGACCAATATTAACGCCAGAAAAGTTCAGATATGAGGAAAAAATGCCTAATCAGCGTCAAGGGTCGCTAGGGCTCGACGACCCTGAGCCTCGAAAGCTATTATCTGGCGTTCACATTCTGCCCATAGCTGCTGTTCTCCGCGCTTGGCATTATACAGCACCCACTCCTCCACAGTCATCTGCTTTTCGGCGCTCGTAAGACGTGCCTTGACAGACTCAACGAGTGCTGTTGGTGATGTTGTTGTCTCTACGTTTTCCTTGTCAAGAGCAGGATCCACAATAATGTTCGAGACAACATCGAATAGGTCCCGCTTCTCGAAGAACTCGTCCATATTGACCGGCTCCCAACCTAGAGCGGCGTCTGGAGGGGTAGTGGGGGTAGCGGGCGTCTGGGGACGATGCGAGATGGCACCCTTCGGCGTCTCACGGGGAGTTGAGGCAATAATATCGGTTCTAGAGAGATCGCTGATGCGAATGCGCTTGGCTGATGGCACTGGGGGTGCATCATCGAGGTCGAGAGCCTCGCTTGTGCGTTTCTTCTGGCGAGTGTTGCGGGTTGATGCAGCGGAGTCGTTGGAAGCACGGGCAAGCGCTCTTTTTGAAGCGGGAGCTTTCTTAGGCTCATCCTTGGGCGTAGATGCAATGATGTCGCTTTTAGTGAGATCACTGTCCGGATTTAAATCCTGCTGAGGGTTCTGGATCGATGCGGCGGAAGCATCAGATGCACGAGTTGTTTTCCTGTAGATCAGCGCATCATTTGGCTCTTCCTTGGGCGTGGACGCAAGAATGTCGCTTCTAGTGAGATCGCTGATATGGTTATCGTTTGGCGACGCTACCGGCGGGGCAAGATAGGCCTGCCTGGGTGTAGATGTAATGAACTCGCTTCTAGAGAGTTCACTAATCTGATTGTAATTTGATTTTGGTGACGACAGCGGTGCAGGTTCTTTCTTCTTCCTAGTAGTGCGAGTCGACGCGACAGATGCGCTAGAAGCGCGAGCGGCGGCCTTCCTGGGTTTGCGGCCCTTCTTGGTAGCTTTGCTCGACGTTGATGCGACCGACTCGGCGACCGAGTCCGCGAAAGACTCCGCGATAATGCTATCTTCCTGGGCCTTCTTGGTCCTGCGACCCTTTGTTGGACGTTTCGGTTGCGGATCTGCGACCGAGTCGGCAAATGATATGATGGACACGTCTAGGGTCGGAGGGAGTGGTAGAGGTCTACTGTCTTCTTCTTTGACGATGGTCTTCTTAGTCCGCGTAGTCTTTGTGGTCGTTTTGCTGGCTGTCGAGGATCTCGTAGAGGCTCGCTTCCCGCGGGCAGCCTTGGGCTTATGCGTGGGATGGTATAGTTCTTTGAGAACAAAAAACAGGCACTCGGGCGAGCGCTTGCTGTGCTCGTCGATGGGATCGTCGCCGGCATCCCACGCATCCAGGGAAAGAGAGCAGTAAGGGCAGGTGACGCCATCGGGGGTATCATTACTGGGGTCGTAATACCAACCGGCATTGACCATCTGCAGCATGTTAGTGGGAGTTTGTTCAAGTACGCGGGCGGGCTGCGCATGCCTGTTCGACACTCGGGAAGCCAGATGCCTCGTCTAGTGGCCATAATGTCGCAAACGTCATGCGACGTGCCTCCAACATGCTCTCGCTGAGCGGGTCATCCTCGACTCGACCGGGATCCTTGTTTCGCAGGCGGATGCATACATTGATGGCAAAGCCGCAGTTTGGTGAATGTGTAAGATGCTCGAACGCGGGCGTGTCCGACTCCTCCCAGCCATCTAATTGTGTTTGACAAGAAAAGCACTGCACATTGTCGAAGCTCGCTGAGGTCGGCCTAAACACGAAGCCCGCATAGGCAAGATCATCTGGTCGCGGATATTCGAGAGGCCATCCTCCCTTCTGTGCTGCTTTTGGCGCTGGCTTTTTCGATCGTGTGGAGGTGCGGCGCGATTTCGATTTGGGCGGCGCAAACGTGTCGAGACGCGCCAGGTAGGACGCGTAGGAAGCATCCATGGCGACCAGTTGGCGGCGGGCGCAATGTTGAGTACAAACTGGATTGGGAAGGTCTCGATGCGCAATTGGAAGCGGGGAGGCGGATTGGGCGAGCACGGCGTGGTGGTGGCAGCTCAAAGTGGCAGTGGAAGAAAGTGTGATGATGGGTGGATGGACGGCTGAGTTGTTGTTTTGGTCTGGATGCGCGGGTGCGCGGCTCGCGGCTAAAGTAAACGAAGGCCCCGCGCTAGAGGATCGGGGGCGGCCTTGGCGGGTCTGTTCTTTCGTTCGCAAATGCTCAGGCACCGCCAACACCATAATGTCTCTCGCACGCCCATTGAAACGGATCCCATGGAGTAGACGCCCATTGCTGTATGCCAGTCGCCATTATGCTACCTCGGAATCGTCGTCTCAGCAGTCTCTTCCGCCCGGCTGGGAAGATGAACCGCCCTCGCTGTCGGATTTCACAGAGCTGCCACACAAGGACTTTGGCAAGAATCAGTTGATGGAAACGAACGAAGAGTTCAAGAGAAGTCTGCGTGGAATCCTCCGCCAGTTCCCTCCCATCACCTACGCTTTTGCTTACGGCTCCGGCGTGTTCCCGCAATCTGATGCGACGGCATCGCGCATTACCCATTCGCCCCATCCGAACCCACCAGAAGCGATCCTGAAGTGGCAGAAAGGGGGAGGCAAGATGATAGATTTTGTCCTGGCGACGAGATTCTCCCAGCACTTTCACTCGCTGAACCTGCGGGAGCATCGGGATCACTACTCTTTCCTCGGACGCTTGGGTTCAGGCATGGTCAGCCATGTTCAAGATGCTTATGGCGCGGGCGTTTACTTTAACCCGTACATCTCAGTCAATGGAACTATGATCAAATACGCAGTAGTCAACATGCAAACGCTGCAGCGCGATCTGCTCGATTGGGATACACTCTACCTCGCCGGACGTCTCCATAAACCCGTCAAGATTCTTTTCGAGGAGCCTAACATCCGCGTTGCCAACCAACGGAATCTCCTCTCCGCCATCCGATGTTCGCTGCTACTCCTCCCCGAAACTTTCACCGAGAGAGAACTTTACTCCACAATAACGGGCCTGAGCTACCAAGGGGACCCGCGCATGACGTACGGAAGCGAGAATCCCAAGAAGATCAGCAACATTGTGAACCATCAGATCAAGAACTTCCGGCTGCTGTACCACGATCTGATCATGTCGCTTCCAAACATCGAATACACCGACAGTAACGCTATCAGCAAGTCAGCATGGATGGAAGATCCAAGCCTCAGCCTGAAACTGAAGCAAGACATGAGCCCAGAACGACGATCGAACATGGTCCGCAGACTCCCCAAATCGTTCCGCGAGAAAGTCTACTTCCTCTATCAGCGCAAGTTCGGCATACCAGGCCGCGAATACCAAGAAATGCTCGAAGCCAGCAAAGACGAAGACGCACAAGGCGGTCTGAAAAAGCCCGTCGGTAGCGCCTTTGACCGACGCATAGCCGCCGAAAAGGACCTCCCAGAAATGGTCACCCAAGCCATCAACCAAACCGTGTACTGGCCAGCCACGGTCCAAAGTGCCAAAGGCATACTCACAGCTGGGCCCTTCCGCGCGTGGAAGTATCTGCAAGAGAAACGGCAGAAGGCTAGAGGAAAGTCTTGAGGGGGCGACATGATGTTGTTGCATATAGTCTGGCACTGAGAGCCTCGCCTCGCCTCCTTTCCTTTGTTAATACCTTGTACACTCGTGCCGCCATTGCGGAAAAATAGTATAGACGTATTCTTGGAGCAGATTTGCATGTAGCCGCCGGGTACCGCGGGTCAGGCTTTGTATTATCAACGAAGCATTACTTACTGCTTGAGTAAGACATGAACATGGCGCGCGTGCGATGGGTATGTCGTGATGTTCAATTAGTATGGCCTCTATTCTACTGTATATAACTCTCGCGTATCCTCTGCAAATTATCCAAGAAACCTCCTCGACTCGGTTGTGGCGCCGGAACCGAACTCACAACTGGTTTCGGTACAATGCCACCCCTAGCCGACCTCTGCGTCTTCTTCTCCCTCTCGCTGTCCAAAGCCCTTTGCCTCTCCTCTGTCATCTTGGCTAAGCTCTCGACGAACTTGTACCTCGCCTTTTCTTCTGCCGTGCCTTTCCACACTTGGGCTAGGTCCCTCAGCGCTTGTATACGAATTTTGGCTGCTTCTATCCCGGAACCTTCGGCGTCTCCGGCGAGTAGATCCGCTATCTCGTTGCGCAAGGAGGCGGCGAATCCTTTGCCCTTTTGCTCACACGATGAGGCGTCGGTGCCGGGCTCGGGCGCGGACACGGAAATCAGCGACGAGGTGAGGGAGACTTCGCTGGGGGGAAGAGTCCAGTGCATAGCTTCGCCGAAGACTTTGACGATGGTTTCGAGGCGGGAGCGGACGAGCGTTAGGGTGTGGAGTTGGGAGATGTAGGGCGGTGTTGTGGTTTCTAGGGTTGGAGCTGCAGCTGGTTTTTCGGCGGCTTCGTTTTCTTCCTCGTTGTCTGCTGGGCGGGTTTGGGCTTCATCTTGCGGGTTGGGGGTAGTCGGGAGGGGGAGGCCGGATGGTATGAATTTTTTGATGTCGGCGTTGAGGTTGTCGGAGAGGGTTTCTGTTAGGCCGAGGGTTTCGCCGCGGAGGACTTCGACTTCGTAGGCTAGGCGGGCGCCGCTGCGTAGGATGTCGTCTGTTAGTTGGGTGAGGATGGTTGAGAGGCGCGTTGTGTGGGCGTTTAGTTGGGAGAGGAGGTCCGACGTTTGTGAAGAGAGCTCTGCTAGGGGCACCGCGTTGCCTTGTTTTAGCGGTCGGGACGATACAGAGGACAGCGAAAGCGAGGGGAGCGTGGCATTGAGGTATTCGGCGGGGTCGAATTGTGGCTGCAGAAAGGGTGCAAGCATGGGCTCTGACACGGTCATGGCTGTAGTCGCTGGAGTTGTAGTCGCTGGAGTTGTAGTCGCTGGAGTTGTAGTCGCTGGAGTTGTAGTTGCTGGAGTTGTAGTCGCTGGAGATGTGAATTGTGTCATGTATGGGTATGCCTGTGCATTGGATACCGAGATACCTAATACATATAAATGTGGCTGAGTGCCGGCGGGATCAATTAAGACGATCTACAAATATAATTACTCGCCCCACATGCCTAGTTCTTACAAACTATAGTAGCAGAACCTAGTATACATCTAATATCTAGTATTATCGGAGTACGGAATAGACAAGTGCTTAGATAGATAGATAGCAGAACTTGTGTGGTAGGGCTGGACCTTCGCTCCCACAACTAACCCTACAAAGTAAACACAATACAGACAAAGTACTAAGTAGGCTAGATAGCAACAATAATAAGTGAGAGTGGTGAGAGGCATCAAGCAAATCAAACAGAGGCCTATATGCTTATGACAACTAGGTAACCATCAAGTACAAGGCGGGGTGGCTGAGGTATCGACGGCCCAAGCTCTCAACCAAGTGCTCCTCCACACGTCTGTTGCCTAGAGCCCGCGCATTACTTATATCCCTATCTAATTGACAAGTTCGACCTTCAGAGTAGACTGGCACACTGGCTGCTGTGCATAGGTGACAAACAACTAATGATTCGGCGCTAGTGAGCGTAAAAGACCGTGGTTGCTCTGCCCTCCCTCTGCCTGCGTCTTCGTCGTCACCACCGTCTTTCCCTTCTCCACACGGCCTTGTTGACCACGTTACGCGGTACCAGCTTCAAGATTTCACATCAGTTTGCTGACATCCCCAAACCTGCAATCCCTCAGTAATGCCTCGTCGGCAATATATCGCCGATCTCCAGAAGGCATGTGACGGCGCGGCAGCAGTGGCAGGCATCACCAGAGTGCGACCGGGCGACAACGATGGCGACATCCAGATCACGTGCGATGTCGACGGCGAGAGCCATGAACTGTCGATCATGATCCCAGAGGTCTCTGACTATCCCTCGGACCACACCTGCATGGTCTTTGGTTCCGACTCACTGCCGAAAGATGTCGCCTGTCTGCTCGACGCCATCGCCTCTGGGGCCGGCGGCAAGACGATTCACCAGACTCTGGGACACATTTCACGCAAACTCGGAGCTAGAGATGAGGATGGAGATGAGCAGATGCTGAACTCTCAAGTTTCCAGTGACGATGAGCTGGAGGAAGAGGACGATAGCGAACTCGAAGACTACTTCCCCGATGACGATGACCAACTTTCCAAGCAACAAGCACACGCACACATATTCGACTCACCTAACCGCACTGATGTGGCATCAATATCTGCCCTTCGGAATCGAATACGGAATGACATATTTGCAGCGAAGAGCAACGGTTTCAAAGTTGGTTACCTAGGCGGTCTCTTGGACGGAAGTACATGCTTCCTCAGCACTTCGATCCGCTTTTCGAAGCTTGGTATATCTGAAGAAGCCATGTCAGCCTGGCAAATACGACCTTCCGAATACTTGGTTGCCATCTTCTCATATCCGAATGGCTACAAGAGCATGGAGACTGTGGTAGGATACGACTCTATCATAGCTAGTCAGAACTTTGGCATGCGTGTCGGTGTCAGCTCTACGTACAAACCGACGCTACAAGAGGCTGTCTGCGCTTTCACTGTTTTTAGCAGAGAGGAAGAGAAACGTCGGGAGCGTGAATCCCAAGCTGAGTCTCAGTCATTGCCCAAGCTGCGTCACGGTTATCGTGACGCCTTCATATCACCACCCCTCAATGGCCTTCTCAGAGAGCAATTTTGCCAGCTGCTACGCTATCGCTACAACGGCATGTCATGGGGCGGTGCCGAGGCTTTCTATCGCGACCATATGACTGTGGTAGGATACGACTCTATCATAGCTAGTCAGAACTTTGGCATGCGTGTCGGTGTCAGCTCTACGTACAAACCGACGCTACAAGAGGCTGTCTGCGCTTTCACTGTTTTTAGCAGAGAGGAAGAGAAACGTCGGGAGCGTGAATCCCAAGCTGAGTCTCAGTCATTGCCCAAGCTGCGTCACGGTTATCGTGACGCCTTCATATCACCACCCCTCAATGGCCTTCTCAGAGAGCAATTTTGCCAGCTGCTACGCTATCGCTACAACGGCATGTCATGGGGCGGTGCCGAGGCTTTCTATCGCGACCATATGGCAGCAAAGAATCACTCGAACCTAGGCCTAGCAGATAAGTACTTGGTTCCCGATAACATCGGCACAGCAAGAGCTTGGCCTGAAATCGTAACGGCCGATCATATTCTGGATGCAGCGACGAATCAAGAACACTCACTTCCTTTGGTCGGTATGCAATTCGTGCTGCGGCACTTTGTTCGATGCACTGAGTTCTGCCTCATCTGTTTCTCCAAAATGCCGGACGACCTACAGGCCATAAAGCCCTACGTTTGCGATAATCCACTATGTCTTTATCAGTACATGTCGCTTGGCTTTGGGCCTAGCATAGAGCACGAGATATTGTCGCAGCCAAAGGTAGTCGACCTGCTCGTCAGTTTCTGCTACTCTAGTGTACGCTTGAATAAACTCAAAGACTTTCCCACCGGGTTGAGCTTGATGGTCCCACCCTCGTCTGGTTATGGATCCGAATATCAGATCGTTCAACCCGAAACCTTTCCTTTCGGTCAGGCGCAACCATCAAAGCCTGCTGTTATTTCACCCACGTCTACTGACAAAGCCCCTGCCCAGGAGATAAAGTATAACCCGGCGACCAGGGAGATATTGTTCGAAGACAAGAGTCATAAATGTACGGTCCGTACTGGAGACTGGATCATCATTCGCATCACCAAGGACTCTGACAAGGCCTTACATTGTCGAATTGTCGACACATCTCTATACCCGACCGTTCAAGTCGCAAAACCGATTGAGCCATACCATTCTGAAGTTGCCGATACTACACCACAGCACCGCTCAGCACAAACCGGAGCGCGACGACAGATGATACCTGCACATCCCGCAGCCCCCACTAAGCCTGTAGTGAACGGATTCCAATCTGCAAGCTTCTATAGGTACAATGAGAACTTCGATCTGTTGGATGATAGTTGCAAGCGAGAAGCTATCTGCGCGATGCTCGACATCCTACCTAGAGTTTCCGAAATGTCCAATTACCTTCGCAACAAATCACAATCGTCACTGAGCTCTTGGGTCGATCGTCTGCCGCCGGCTGCCTTGGGCATTCTTCGCTGGATTATTGCATCGAATCGCGCTTGCATCATACAAGTCTCCGATCCTGAGGAAGAGGTTGCCCTCGGCCGTAAGGGCCGGGATCGGCTCTGTGGTATGCCGGGCTGGTCTCAGTTCAGGTTCGCCATGGGAGCGCCCGACAAAGAGCGTCGGTTTGTTCAAGCCGTACGCCAAACCACGGAGCGTTTAAAGCTCTCGCACTCAACCATTTTCGCTTGGCATGGTAGTCCGTTGCATAATTGGCACAGTAAGTGATCCGCCTTTCAAAATGTTTGAATGTCGCAGCTCCGTGCAAAGCGCTCCTACTAGATGAACTTCTTACTAACTTTCAGTTAGGCATCATTCGCGAAGGCCTACACTTCAACGATACCGTTCATGGCCGAGCCTATGGCCATGGGGTTTATCACTCGCTTGACAGCAGCACCAGTCTTTCCTACTCAGGCTTCCTTTACTCAGATAGTGGTGGCTGGCCAATGAGTGAGCTGAAAGTGAGCCAAGCGATTGCTTTGAATGAGGTCGTCAATGCCCCGAGCGAATTTGTTAGCAACAACCCCCATTTAGTTGTGGCTCAGCTGGATTGGATCCAGACGCGCTATCTCTTCGTCAAGACCGGTCATATTGACACCAATGCCCAAGTCTCAAATGGTACGCCAAGTGCAACGGTCCCCGTCTGTAACTTTCATTGACTTGTGAAAAATAGTTTCTCTGAAGGAGACAAAGCCTTTTGATCCGATTGAGCAGGATAAGTCCTACACCCCTCGTGGTGAAGGCGGTTCTATTGTCATTCCCAAGTCGGCGATCTCAGGCTCGCAGCAGCAGAAGTCGCGCTCGATCTCCAGTAGCACTCAGCGCAAGCGTCAAAAGGCGAGTGGCTCGATGTACGATCCGATCGAGCTCGATGAGGATGATAACCTCAGTATAGCGACGCTTGATGAGGACATGGTACGTTCCCCTACTAAAGGTTTCTTTTGATAATCCAGATGTGCTTTGTACAGCCGCTAAGATTAAATACAGTCTATCTTCCGTGAAGTGTTTGAGCCTCTATCAACGCTACTCAACGGGAGCGATAATACTGGCAATCTCACACCCAATTCGGATAAAGGCAAAGCGCCAATCAAAACTGGCTTCTTCTCAAAACTCATGGGAAAAGCGTCTTTCGCCCCATCGCCTCCCTTGACAGACTACGAGCCTGGCAAACTTGATTACAGCACATTGCCAATGCTTCAAGAACCCACCTGGGCCACCCGTCAAGCTACACGACGTCTGATGACCGATTTTCAAGACATCCTCAAGGTCCAGGAAACCCAGCCGCAACATGAACTGGGCTGGCACATCGATGCAGAGAAGATCGATAACATGTATCAATGGATTGTAGAGATGCATTCATTCGACCCCAAACTCCCATTGGCACATGACATGAAGAAAAAGAATATCAAGAGCATCGTCATGGAGATACGTTTTGGTAAGGACTATCCCATGTGTCCTCCCTTTGTCCGCGTTATCCGTCCCCGTTTTCTGGGGTTCAATCAAGGCGGAGGAGGCCACGTTACCCTCGGCGGTGCTATGTGTATGCAGCTCTTGACCAACGATGGCTGGAGTGCCGTATCAACCATCGAAGCCGTCCTTCTGCAAGTCCGCGTCGCCATCACCTCCACAGATCCTAAACCCGCCCGTCTTGATACATACGGCCGTGAAGACTATGGTGTTGGAGAGGCTGTCGAGGCGTATATCCGCGCATGCAATGCGCACGGTTGGACCGTACCTGTAGGCTTCAAGGAGTTGGCGTATGGAGGAGTCGAAGCTTCGAACAGCTATGGTGCATACTAGGAGAGCGGAGTCAGGCAAAAGGAAAGCGAGGGCTTGACATCAATGAAACGAGGCGAATGGTGGACGACCAGTCGTATTAGTTTTTCCCTTCAGCATGTCCCCCTGGCTTTGGGTCGGACAGCATTTCAACGGCGTTCGAGGCGGGTTTTCACAACGAATGTGTCGATGATTGGCGTTTCATCGGAACTTCGAATTCATAAGAGAGGTTCATGTATTAACGAGCGCGGCTGGGAAGCTGTCGACTTCGTTTCCCTAGTGCTTTGAATGATGATGGATGGATGCACTTTGTAGATACCGACAACACCGTCCCCAATAATAATAGCACGACCTGAGATCATATCCCGTATTTGAGAATAAACAAAAATACATGAATGATGCAACTATTATACATCAATAATATGCTTTGATATCTTATAACAAGTGAACGCTTTCCTACTTATTCTTCGCTTCATTCGAAATATCCCCATGCACTGTACGGATAACTATATCACAACACCAAGTAACTATCAAACCTACCTATCAAATTCAACATATCATACATCACACATCACATACCTAAATCACACTTCATACCCTCAAAAACCAAACTCCTCACTCTTTTTATCCATTTAAACACCTTGACATACTACGTCACAACGTCACTGCCTCCTCCCCCCCCCAAAACGCAAACGCAAACGCAAACGCCCTCTCCCCACCCACCCACCTACACACACAAACACACGCATACAAACCCAAAAACCAAAAACCAACCACCTCCCAAAATCCCAGTATAAATATCCCAACAAGCCCAAAACCCCCATCCCACGGCGAGGAGCGCAAGCTCCCTTCGCAAAGGTGGGATACCTACGGCGAGGAGCAGGGACGCCTGTTATCCTGACGCAATGGTAGGTAATAGACCGATAGTGATAGGTCTTGAGTTCGATTTTTGGCTCTGGCATTTTGATTTTAGTGATTTCTTTTTGTCTTTTTTTTTTTTGGGAGGGAGGGAGGGAAATGGGGTGGAATTGGAGGATTGTTTATTGTTTATTGATTTGATAGATGGTGTTTTATTGTCTTTTCTTTTCTTTTCTTTTCTTTTCTTTTCTTTTCTTTTCTTTTCTTTTCTTTTCTTTTCTTTTCTTTTCTTTTCTTTTCTTCTCTTCTCTTCTCTTCTTTGCTTTCGTTTCTTTCGTTTCGTTGCTTTGTTTCGTTGGTGCCATGTAGTGCTGGTGTTGATGTACGCCTAAGCTATAGATAAATACCTAGGTACTTGTACATATGCTGCACGCCATGCTATGCTATGCCATGCCATGCCATGCACCCAACCCCAAAGCATTTGAATCATATTTACTCCTCCCCCATCCCACCGCACGCCAACGCAAACAATAATACACAGATGAATACAAAACAATTCACCATCAATTTTACCCCACCCCATACAAACATAAACACAACATCACCAACATCACTAATATTCCCAACTACCCAACTCCTCCTTTCCAAACACCACTCTACGTCTACGTCATATCCAAGACCTCAATCTCGCTCTCGCGCCACCGTCGTCGCGCCTTCCCTTTTAACACGACGTCTGGTGCTTCGGCAATGCCTCTGCTTTCGCTACCTTTTTCGGGGCTTTCGGCGTCGACAAAGGTCCATGCGCCGGCTAGGCTTTTGCGGAGGATGACTTCGCGTTTCTTTCTGGATTGCTGCTTCCATGCTGCAGGTGGGGAGGTGCTTTGTTTGGGTGGAATTGGGGTGGATGTCGGGTTAGTGGGAAGGGGAGTTGTTGATGTTGATATTGATGTTGTTGCCGTTGGTTTGGTGATGGAGGAAGGTCGAATTGGGGGTTTTGGCTGAGGAGGTGGAAGCGGGGAGTTTTCGGTTAGGTCTAGGGATTCTATTTCTGGGGAGGGGGATTTTGTCATGGGGAGATGGGGGGATGTGTGTTGTGTGACTGTTTTCTTTGTTTTTGAAGTTCGGCTTGGGCATCGTGATGATGATGTAGAGGAGTTGGTGGATGATGGTTGTGATGCATTTGATGAGATGGATACTAATGGGGGACGAACGGGAGCAGTAGTCGCGGTAGTAGCGCCGAAGATGTCCGCTATCGTTCGTCGCGGCTGTGTGGGTGCTTTCGCGGTTCTCTTTGGCGGAGGGATCGGAAGTGGTTGCGTGGGTGATGAGAGTGTGAGGTCGAGGGTTTCTACTTCTTCTGCAGGAGATGCCCGGAACTGTAGCCGTGAAGGAATGGGCTCTGTAGCCTCCAAAACTGAGGTTGCGCCCTTGCGAGATTTTGACTTTGTGGGTGTCGAGGTTGGTGATCGCCATTCATCCAACGTAGTCTGTTTACTCTTTCCAGGTGACAAAGGGGCTGAAGTACCATGCGTTGGACGCGCATTTAAAACAGGTTTAGTCACTCGCGTCCGAGGTTTCTTTGCTGGAAGCTGTGATGGAGAGGGCGCAGTTGGCAAGTCAACGAGATTCAAGACTTCTATTGTATCCAAGGAAGGTGTATCTGATCGTGTTGTAGGATCTGAAGGAAGAGTGTGTGAGCGTTGAATCGGTGCCCGTCGTCGTTTGGTTACGCTCGAGGGTAATGGCAAATCTTCTGGATCTGGTGCAAGTAATATCTCTCTTGATTGTGTGGCAGTGGGGTTATGCTTAGTAGGCGAAGAAGAAAGTAGGTCGACGAAAGTCTTGGTAGTCTGAGGTGCTTTCGACAGTATAGAAGAATCGGAAGCTGGAGCTTGCGCCTTCGCGATAGCTCGTGAAAGCTTTGCACCCGGCTTTGTGATTTTGGCAAATTGTTCAATAGTCGCTTGCGATGTACTATCGGTCGTCTTTGCACGTCTTGCTCCTCGAGGCTTAGGCACTAGTTTGCTGGCATCGATCGCTGGTGTGGCTCGCTTTGCCTTCGGCTTCTCTTTGCGATTCTGTCGTTCTTCCCAGTCTTGTGCTTTGAGTGGTACACCCACCTTGACAAAAGTCTCCATGACCCATGCTCGCGCAGGTTTATTGGGGTCGAATTTAGTCGGACCACGTTTCTTGGGGCCTTCAGCATCGTCATCATCCAGTTCCAGGGCTGCTTCTTCGTCCATTTCATCTTCTTGGGCGCTTGAAGACACTGCGTCAAGGTCCTCGTCCGACTCTTCTTGATCGAGATCGATCTTAACGAGTTCGATGGGAATAAAGCTCAGGCGCAACTCGGCGGTACAGTCAGTTACAGCGTGTTGTCGCTTGCCGTGAATACCCTTTACTACTAGAGCTTCATCTTCTTGGATTGCGCGGACATTATCTGAAGGAAATCTGTCGATCTGCTCGGCCCTCATACGAAGATGGCGGACCAACAACGAGGGCGCAAGACTTCGAATGAAATGCTTCGCGCCCTCCAGCTTTACCCAATCAAAAGCATCGTATGCGAAGGCGCGTAGGGCGGGAAAGTCGAGGTCCTGGTCCCATTTGATGGAGCGTCTCAGCTTATCCAAACCTGACTGTGAGGAAACGGCTGGATGTGTGTAGTAACCTAGAACATCCAGCCGGGGGAAGTCATCGGGCATACTCAAGCTGGGCTTCTTGCGACTGAAAAGTTTACTCTCATTCGTTTTGATCTCGTGCTCCAGCTCATCTCTCCATTCGCGCATGGCTTTTTTGTCGTTCCTTGGAATCTTGCAGAGACTGGCGCCGAACCCTGCTCTTGCTGCCTCACACGCTGTCTTGGGACCGATACCCGGTATGCCTTCGGGGATATAATCTCCCCCACTCATCAAAGCGATCAAGACCATGCCCTCTCTATCCAGACCGGCTGGGCCGCTCTTCGTCTTTGCAGCATCGTACACATTCACGTGGGTTGGCGTCTTCCCCGTCTTTAGCTCGGGCGACCAATTGCGAATAGTCAAGGTGCTCCCAAACATGAGCGTATCTACATCCTCACTTAAGACCGCATCCACGATGGCTTCGCGCTGCAGCAATGCGCATTCCGCCTCGGCCTCTCCCGGCGCGAGATGGATAGGGAATCCAAACTGCTTGAGTAGCTGCTTCGCCAGGAATTCGGGTATCGATGCGACGTTTGCGCCAGTTCTCTTATTGCGCTTAAAGGGCGGCTTGTTGGGGCCGTCAAAGACGAAGATGGGATGGATAGAGAGCGAGATCAGGCGAAGGAGGCGGTAGTAGAAGGTGCGCAGTGCGGGATTGGTACCACCTGCAGCCGGTCAGTTGCGGCGCACATAATGTGGGATGTGGAAGACGTGCCTTTGCTGGCCTGGATCTGGAAAAGCCATATTGATGTGTCGATAGCAATGCGTAGTGGCCGTCCAGAGTCTTCGAACTTCTCGACGGCGAGCTTTGAGAGGGCGATGCGCTGCCCGGGCCCAATCTCCTTGTAAATCCTACGCGCGTCAGTGAACAAAGCCCCAGCGTAGAGACTCGATGAAATGACAGGAAGCGCTCACCCATGAATGCCCATGCTCAGCGACGTAGCTTCAACTGCAACTACAACTCCAACTGTAGGCCTGCAGTGAGCCTTTGTGCCGTCTCGGAGTGGTGGAGGTGAGCGCGATTAGATTGTCGCCATGGCAACGCGAGCGAACACGCCGGGTAGAGACAAACACGTATCCCAGCACTCCAGGTTCCCATCCCACCTAAGACTTCATTCCACCAGCTCGCGCCGCATCCCTAACATATACATATATCTATACATCTACCGTCGAGCCCGCTGCGACGCTACAACACTATGGCGCCGCGCATATCGCCCGCCATGGAAAGCGACAGCCGCGAATCCTCGCCCGACCCGCTCGCCAGCTCTATGAACATGAACACTACTAGAGCGCGCGCACGCAAAGCAACACGAACGACCAAGCAGCCTCTGGTGTCCAGCTCGCCCAGCAAACAGAATCTTCGACCGAGCATGGGCGAATTTGAAATCTCTTCGCCCTCCAAATCAATGGTGATGAGCACGCCGAGGGGCCGTGGCGCCAGTCCGTGGCGCATCAAAGTCACCGTCCAGGCCGAGCCAGGGACCGACGACGAGAATGCGCATTCACCGACTGTGCAACACATCACTAGAACTCAAACTACGACTGTCCCGCTGAAGGACCCCGATGCATCGTCCCCCGTGAAGCGCCGAGGCCGACCAAGGAAATCGGATACAGCAAGTGCAAAAACAAAGCGAAGCGGCACGCCAGTCAAGAGGACGCGCACAAAGTCGAAGAAGAGAAGCTCGAGCGCGGGCGTCGATGCAGGCGCAGAAGCAAGCGCAGCAGATGTTGATACGGATGTGGCTCCAAAGAAGCGGAGAGGACGTCCCCGGAAGAGCATACCGGTTCAGGTAGAAGAACGAATAAACACACCATCGCCATCCCAGGATCAGAACAAGTCGGACCACCACGTCATTCCACAAGGCGAGACTCTTCTTATATCACCATCAGACTACGAGGAGGGCGCGCACGTCACACCGTCGCAGACCGAGCTTTCGCAGAGAATTCGCACACGCAAAAGCACTCCAGCTGCAAAGGGAAATCCCTTGGTTGAAGTGCCGTCAGATGAAGAGTCAGACGATCGAAATACCATTCCTACGCCATCAGGATCGGACGATGATGGGCTGGAAGCACAGTCGCAACATGAGATCTCACTTTTGAATGATGCGCGTGCTGAACATTTCGAACATATTGACGCGCCCAGTGACGATGAGGCTGATGCATTGCAAGATGTGACCAGTTTTGCGTTCGACAAAGGAGCCACACGGATGCCGGACGATACCACCATCATCGAAAGCGAACACTTCAGTATGATCTCTGTCGATTCCTTGCCTAGTAACGGAGGTTTGCCGAGCCCAATGTACGAACCCATAGGCCGGACACCAATGCCCCCTCAAGCAGTTGCGAGAAACCACGAGTTTCTGAACATTCCAGTTGCAGGTACTCGACAGTCTCGCGATATTCATCAAATCGCCTCAATATCATCGCCCGGACCTGCACGGGTAGAAGCATCGGTACCACCAACAAAATCGTCTCCTCCGTCTAAGTCACCGCGACACATCACACCACTGATGGACGAGAAGTCGCCCTCCCAGCCACCAGCAATTGAACCCGCGCAATACTCTCCTACCGAAGCCCAGACGCCCAAGATTGGACGGGTAGTTAAGGCAGGAGTTGCTCTGCAGGGTGTGCTAGATCCTGATCGTGCTACCCCAGAAGCAGCCCTCTCCAAGGCCGGTGAGGGTCGACCTAGTGATCTGGATGACCTCTTTCGCGGATTCAGTGAGCGCACTCGAAAAGACCTACAGGCTGGTCTGCGTCTTGGCGAGCAGTTGGCGAGGGAAAGCACACTGAACAAAGGAGCTACCGACGCATTCTTGAGCCCTGCTAAACCAAACAGCGCAACAAAGCACAACCGCGATGCTTTTGGTAATGGGACAAAGGAGCGGAAACCACGCCTTCTAACACCAGAAGATCAAGACGGCCATGCTTTACCCTCACCTCCAGCTACTCAATCCACAGATGTCCAGTATCCATCTTTGTCTACGGATCAGGAGGGCTCTCAATTGCTTACCCCTTCAGTGAGTCCTATAAGGAGCGAAGACGAAATGAGCTGGAGAGTCGACACACCAGAGGTCAACAATGCGCAGGCCGCCGGCGGCCGTTCTATGACTGTGACTAACGAACGTGGCCAAGTTCTACGTGGAAAAGATATCTCTGTTGTGACCGACCAAGGTGCATTGGCCTATGATGATATTTGGGCGGAAGAGGCTGGTCGATCGACACTACCCAACGAAAATGTTACAACCAGATCGCCTCAAACCGAGGATCTCTTCGCACAAGATGGTCCATCCAAACCAACACGTGGGAAACTCCCTGCAACATGGAGACGCAAGAGTCCAGGGACCTTTCAGTACAGTGATGAATCTGAAGGGTCACCGGAAGAAATCGGCAATGCTCCTTCGCAGACAAAAGTTGACAAAGGCAAAGGCAAGATGATCGTTGATCCCCGGAATACCGAGGATGACGAAGGCCTGAGCGAAGAGAGCGAAAATATCGGGATGTTTTTCGCGTCAAATCTGACGGGGAAAAACAAAGAGAGAACGGCTGAAAAGGTTGACTTGATCACGCTCATGAAGGAAGGAGAGAGTCTGTTACCAGATTCCTCGCCTCCAGCTGTTGTCATCGCGAAGACACCCGGTATCAATGCACCTAACCCTTTTCTGGACACTCCACCGCATTTCGCGGGATTTTTTCATTCCACTCCAGCAAAGAGTAGTCCTCTGCGGAAGGAGATCCGGGCATCGAGCTCGCCTCTAGAGCACCAGGTTTTCGAGGAGTCTACCTTGCCTCTCCCACCAAGCTCTCCTTTCCATACGCAAGTCGACAATATGACTGCAATTTCCACAGCATCAGACGAGCGCCAGTTACACAACGCAACAGCCAATCAGACGGACCCCAGTCTACGGAACATTCGAAACGAAGCGGATGACTACATCTTTGCGTACGAAATGCAAGATCGTACACTAGGCGATATTGAAGAGGTTACGGAGCCGAGCAGGACTATAATCAGAGACGACACTATTGTTCAGCCAAGCCTTTTGAGAACTAAAAATACTGGGCAGAGCATACTCAATCATACGCACACACCACTATTCGACAAAAGGAGTAGCCCCAAAGTGTCTTCGGCGTCAAGACCGCAATCTCGCAAAACACCAACATCGGCTCCAAAGAGTTCCCGCAAGACGACGCCAAAAGTCATCGCCAAAGCACCGTCCCCGTCTAAACAAGCAGCCTCAACCGCACCAAGTCTCTTCGGCCGTTTGAGTTCTGCCATCTTTGGCAGCTCTCCCGCACCTCAACAGGAAGCACAACAAGAATCAAAGCCACCACCATCACCCACCCACCCCATCCGCAACCACCCGATAGTCTTCAAATTCGACCGCCTTCCCGCCTACGAACCCTGGACAAAAACGCATTACAAAACTCTGGACGCGCTCTTCCAACTCTCACGCTCGCATCCAATGCTCTTCTCCACCTCCCCTTCATCACCCCACCACACCATCAACAATGCCCTCCTCATCAACTTCCTCACCGTCACCGACCTTCCCCTCATCGATGCCGTATTCTCCGCCTGGGGCTACAGCTTTACGGGAATGGAAGAAGATGTTGTCATCTGTGCCGTGTTCTACCAGCTGTTGACGTTGAAGGATGCCAAAGAGTATGAGAGAAGGCATGGGAAGAAGGTCGTGATGGGGGATTGTAACCCGGGTAAGACTGGGGAGAGGATCCAGAGGAAGAGTGTTTTTGAGAGGTACGCTACCGTCGTACTGGGAGATCATGTCAGGGAGGATGAGAGGAACGGGTTGGTGATTGAGAGGGATGATGTTGGTTTGACGGTGGAATGGCCGGAGGAAGAGGAAGTCGAAGTGTAAGAGTGGGCGTGAAGGCAGTAGTAGTGAAGTCTGAGAGTATTTCCGGGGCGTTGTGAGGGTGTATTTGGATAGGCTTGTGTCTTTTCCCCCTCTTTTTCTTATTTTGTCTTTTGTGGTTGGCGTTTTGATGGGTTGTTGGGTGGATTGGATGGGTGGGAGTGGTTATGGCGCGGGCCTGGGATGTGTATGTCTAGTATGATACCTTTGCTTAATCGATTACTATCTTGACAGGGCTGATTTCTTCCCCATCCGTTCATACATCTCTCCTCTTCCCCGGTTTCCTCCCGACTCTATCTCGAATTGACGAATACCTACGATACATACATAACCGCCCTTTTTTCCTCCCTAAGACATCTTCTCTGGCTTCAAACGCAAACATCATAAGTCCAACCAACCACCCACGCAACACCCCCTACTGTCTCACAAACCGCTGCCCCCGCGACTTAAACAGCATCGAAGAATCCAACACCTCGCCCGTCCCCGACCCCACAAACTCAACCCGCATATCATAATCATTCAAAAACGTAAACCTCGCAAACCCGAAATCCCCATCATATGCGAAAACGTTCCCCGATGAATTCCCCCCCACACCACTCAACCCCTCAACACTCCCCGCCCCACCCACAACAACATACATCGGCGCCTTCGGATCCGCCACGCCCACCGGGTCCGCAGTCGAATCGAAGACAGGCAGGAAGCGCTGCGAGTTGTGCACGTGGCCGAAGACGGCGAGGTCGACGCCGTACTTGTAGAGGAGGGGCTCGAAGGCTTGCTGGCAGGATGTGCAGGGTGGACTGCCTTTTGTTGTGTACCAGGGGCGATGGCCGGCGACGATGACCCAGGGGGTTACTTTTCGGTCTACGGAGGCTAGATCGGCGGCGAGGAAATCGAGTTGTTGGGTTGGGGTGCCGAAGGGGCCGGTGGGAGGGTTTGTGGAGCCCTCGGGGGCGTTGGCGAAGTCGGTTTCGGTGTTGAGGATTGTGATGTGGACCATGCCGTATTCGAAGGAGTACCAGAAGGGGGGCTTGGAAAGCTCGAAGGCGGTGCTGGCGTTGATTTTTGCGGAGGGGTGGTGCGAGGTGGAGTCGAAGGGTTGGGGCATGGTTGGTCCGAAGCGGGTTTTGTAGTCGGTGAAGTTGGTTTGGCCTTGGGGGCAGGAGGGGGCTTGGTTTGGGGATGTTGTACAGGAGGCTTCGTGGGTTCCTGGGCCGGTCATGTAGGGTTTTTGCTTGGAGATTGGGGCGAGCTGGTTGTAGAATTGTTCTAGGATGGCTTGGTATGCGTTTGTGCCGTCGGTGTTTTGGGGGTTTTTGGACCAGAGGTCTGCGTAGGCGAAGCCGCCGGGGTGGATGATGAGTTCGTAGTCATTGATTGTTTTGGCGAGGCGGTCGATGGTGGTGCGATTGAGTGATGGGTCGATCTGTGGAGTTGTGTCTCTCTTTTCATTGTCGTCTTTGATGGTGTAGCCATCGGGACCGTAGACACCCATGTCAGCGACAGCGTTCATGGAGAAGGGCGTCCTGTCTCCAGCTACACGTGGGCTCATGAATTGCTCGACGCTGGAGTTGGTAGAGACAATTTGATAATAGTAAAGTGTAGCGGGCATCAACTCGACCAGCGTGACTGCATGGAAGTACGTGCGCGATGTAGGATATGTCACTGAGTCAGTTGAGCATCTCTGGAAAGCTAGAGCATCAGTAGAAGGTCCATATAAGACGCAAGCCTGGTCGAGTTTCTGGTACGTGTTCCACCCGATAGAGACGGCTGGCATTGTGATCAGCAGAGTGCATTTTATGTCTAGCTTAGATACCTACCATCTGGTCCTTTGATAGCTAAGCGTTGTTGTACTGGCGTGGTCCGATCCTCAGGAATAGGAGGGTAGTTCACAGCAGCCAAAGCATGAGCCGCAAAAAGCGGCAGTGCTTTTGTGGTTGTCAGAATTCTGCGCATGGTTTGGAGAAGAACTCTTTGAACTGTCGGCCTGCTCTAAGAAAAAAATCAGGGAGGTCCTTGTATTTATCCATCGCTGCCTACATATGTTCCATTATATATCTTTACACATTGAGTGGGTATCTACATGCTAGTGGCCAGTGACTGGTTAATAGATAAAAGAGTTCGACCAGGAAACAAGCCTGACAATTTATCGATATCTTGGGCAGACCCATCATCTCTCAGGTAATTGCCATCAGCAGGCAAAGACCAAGCAATGAGTTTTGAATATTCGTAGTACAATTGGTTGTGTCCAATGGTTGCAGTCCCCACAGAGCGATGAGCCATATCGATGAGATCTGGAATCCGCTAGTTCCATTTCAGCACTCGCTAGCTAACTAACGCCAAGTCACGTGGCCATCGCTCCGAATCGACAAAAGTTGAATGCGAACCTCGATACGGGCAATCACTACGACTTCGCAAACAACAAGCATCCAACCAGTCTACACATCTTACTAATTCCTTCCGATACTGTATACATGCGAGAGATACATGCCACCAAGCGGTGATTGATCGCGCGGAGCTTCACACCAAGTCACATTTCGCGCCCCTGAATCGATTTCACGTGCTCTCTCCGACCGCTTAACTACCTTAGTACTTAGGTAGATACCCATCACACAACTATTACCACAGACGTCCCCATAAGAGCTCAAGAATGAACTAAGTCCACCCATCCATCTCTTCCGCAATGCGTCTCACGGCCATCCTCTCCCAGCTAAAAATCATCAACAATACCACCGTCCCCGAAATACTCTCCTTCACCAAATACACGCCTACGCAATGGGACGTCTTCATAGTGAGTAACTCCCCATTTGCATTGAACCAAATCAATCTGGCGTCCTCGGTAGCTAATGAATATGTCCATCGCCACCTCAGAATACCACACACGCCCTGGGAAAACAAAAATACAGCTCAACCAAAATCCCCCACACATGGCGGAACATCCCCCCCCAAGACCAAAAAGCCATATGTTTCCACGTGCGCCAAACAATGCACCAAGCCGGCATCGACAACCTCCCCGAAGAAAACCTCATAGCGTGGAGAATGAGGCGGGTGTGGAAGAACATGAAGAGAATGAGGGAAAGTATGTTTATATTTCTCCGTGATTTTTGTAAAGCCATCTTCTTCTGTACATGCAGTAGTTTTTGCTGTAATTACATGTGTTAAGCGTATTTTTTTTTTTTTGGCTGACTCGATGCGATAACGCTAGGTATCGGGGTGCGAGAAAAATACATCGAGGAAGTCCGGGCCGCCAAGTCGAAGCCGAATGCGGATGCGGACGCTCGATCGAATATGAATACTATGAAGGTAAAAATTTCCCCGTCTTTTGCCATCGGAATTACGCAACTTACTAATCGTTTGCACAGCGCTTGATTCGCAATAAAATGGAAGCATATGCGATGAAACATCCAGAGCACACGTGGACCGAGATACCCAAGCATGTCCGCCGTCGCATATTCAACAGCGTAAATAAATCTCTGGAAGAAGAAGGTATTATGCCGGCTGAACGGGACCTGATGGAAGATCGGATGGAGATGTCGTTGATGTATCTCCGGGTTGAGAGAAACAGGAAGGCTTCGATGCAAGAGAATCAGGACGAAGCGGACGGGGAGGTGACGCCGAGCAACGAACAACCAAGGGTTAAAGCCCAGAGGGGAAGAAAGAAAAGAGAGTTGAATAGAGAATAGAGTCTCCCGTGGTTTTTCTTCACCCACTTGTGAGTCGTTCTCTGTACTATACAATCCTTTTTTACAAAATAGGTTCCTAGCCTAGTTATCCAATCCTCGCTCAACTAGCAGCTCGAACTCTGACTCGGCGGCGAAGGCATTTAAGCAACCAGTCGCAACCGCATACGCCGCACTAGGGATACTCTAGGTATTCAATTTCCCCTCCGACGCAAACTCTGAGTCTGTCCAATCCCAAATTAATATGACCCTGTCAAGAGCTTCTGCCGTTCCTTCACTTGTCAGAGAAGAAAACCACCTTTCCCCCGCCTGCTCCTAGGATACCCAACACTCGCTTCCAGGCATTGACGTCCGTTCTCCATGCCTCGATAAGTGGAACGGAGCCAGACTTTCGAAAGGTCATTATTGTTCGCTTCGTAATCCACGGGTCCAGATCCGGCCTTTCCACTTTGAAAAAGAAGGGTTGTTCCTTTGGAGACTGCGAGCCTGTACGATGATGAAGGGGTGAATGGGCGCGACTTGATGATTGTGGGAAGTCGGTAGAGATGAAGTGGCTAGTGATTGTGGTTTGCGGGAGTAAGGGATCGACGGAACTTTGAGACATGGATGTCGAGGCCGATGCGGTAGATGTTGATGGACGAGCTGTATCCTCTGGGTCGGTAGGGACAGGAGAAGCGGAAGTTGAAGAAGAGTCGGAAGTCTCATCGGGGACTGTTTGGAAGTAAGGTAGAGTCAGTAACAGTCGTGCAGAAGGCCATTTGAAGACGCGAAGGTACGTACAAATGGTATGAAGACACTCGCTTGTTTTTTCGACCGCAGTAGTGGGCCAGGCGATCATCAGCCTATGAAAGTACGAAGTCAGCGTATGTCTCAAGTACATCTCGTACAGTAGGATTCTCACCACGGCGCTACACCCTCCTCCCCATCTTCTTTCTTTCCCTTGACAACGACGAAAGCCCAGCGGCCCTCACCTTTGGTATCCCTACCTCGGACATCGCAACGATCCTTATTCGTCTTCGTCTCGCCGGCCGCCTCTCCGACTCCCGCCATCTTCATCATCCGCTCATAGTTCGAGACCCGACGTATCCCATCTACCACATCTCCCTCATCGGTATCAGCCCCGGCGAACGTATCGACCTCGCCGTACACCAAACTCTCTACATCGCCGGGACCTATATGTCGCAGCTCTCGATGCGGCTCAATACGCGTGTCCCAGAACGACACCGCCGACAGAGCGAGATTGACTGGCTTCGCCGTCGGGTACGAAAAGAGAGGATGAAGCCTCATGATTCGGTCAGAGGGTTCGTACAACTGGTAGAGTTCCCTCGTGACGGAATGCCATGACAATAATTGATGGCAGAGACCAGGCGTGTTTCCAAGAAACAAGTCTGTCCACAAGCGCTCTGTGCCAAGGGGAAGCGATGGGAAACCGCTAACACAGGCTATGTGCGCGTTGTAGATATCGCTGTGTAAGAGGCCGAACGGATTAGGTGAAGGGGCGAATAGTTGGTCCAGTCGCGACATGGATGCCGACACGGAAGGAGTGCGATCGCGTTTCCGAGCTGCGAGAAGATTGGATATACTAGGCAGACTGGGTAAACCAGACAAACTAGGCGATATCACAGGGTGACGAATACCCGGCCAGGAAGTCTGTCTGCAGGCCGGGGAAGTAGGCGAAGGCCGCGTCGTTACGATGCTAGGGAGATTTGCCTGAACGACGATATCCTGAAGGGAAGACTCAACACGAGCGGACTCGACCATGTCGACTTTGCCGCATACACGGGCATCAGGGTAATCTTCGTCGTCACTGCTGTCGTCGTATGGATATTCCATTCTCCCCCAAATATCGGCCGCGGCCTCCAGTTTTCCCATCGCCGCGTCCACATTTCCCACGGCCTCATCACCTGCATCTATTTCTTCGAGGATGCTTTCTAATGCTCCTGTTTCTCTTGGACCGTCTGCTGCTTGGCCGCTGCCGAATTCTCGTATTCCCTCTTCAAATCTCTCCACTAGATCCTGCATCACGGCCGGTGGCCTCGCGAACGGAATCGCCTGCCTGGTCGCCATTGCGCGTTGGAGGTTCCTGCTGGCTGCAAGCGCATTGCTCAGCAAGTCGTCGTCGGTTTGCAGCCGTGCCTGAAGCGCGGTCTGTGCGGGAGAGGGCGAGTCCCACGGACGGGCGGTCTGGGAGCGCGAGGGCTCCATCGGGTTCTCGCAGTCTGTTTGTTCGCTTAGTTAGCAGAGGTTCTTCTGAAGATGTGTATGGTTAGTGGGATACTGGTTTGCGGCTGGAGTTGGAGCTGGTGGAGGCAAAAGGGAAGGCGCATTGGGGGGCAGGGTCCCGGGGGAAGGGACATTATTGTTCCCAGGGAACTGGCTGGGGATCTAAGTAATAGAGTAAAGCTACAGCGAGCTGGAATTTAGGAGTCAAAATTCAAGATAAAGAGATCATTTTCAATGTAATTATCTTAGGAAATTGGCATCATATCAAAGTCCTATCCAGCATGGCGAGGCGGTATGGCATACAACACCTTACGTACCATATACCCAACCCAAAGCATAGACTTTCATATTCCCGTCCCATCATAGAACCAGACCCCCCTTCCATGAAGCAAAGTCGTGAAGCAGGGAGAATGATAGTCCAGGCAAAGGGGATAAATAATACACCTTGCTCATAACAAGGGTATGGGAATGCCAATGGATAATGATAGGTCTTTTAGTACACGTTGTAAACCTCACTTAGGGTGGAGTAGATTATTTCTTGCTACTCAAATATCAGAAACGGTTTACAGGCTTGTAGTATGTCGGAACACGCTAGAAGAATGGTGTAGAATTAGAGGTAGTCTAGATAAAGATGGAGGGGGTCAAAGTCTATTAGCAATTCCTTGGTATGGAATGTTAGACAAGGATGTAGAGTAGGATACGCTACGAAACTACACATAGATGTAGGCTGAGATGGATATAGTATGCAATGGACATTACTCTCCCTAAAAGCTCACCCTTCAAACCTTCATAACTCGCTTCAGTGACACTCCTTTCCACAAGGACCAACGCGATCAAAACATCAACCAAATAAAACATCACAGTCACTATATAGGAACACAACCAACATCAAATTTACAGCTTCCATTATACACGTCCCCCCTCCCCAATCGTCTCTAGACATACATCTAATGCTTTATTTCTTTGTAGAAAAGACATACGCGGCTTCGAGCGTGTATGCTGGATCCTCAGGCCCAAAGATATTCTTCTTTTCGCGCTGCCACTCGGGGTGATTAATCGCATCGATCCAGTCTTCCACTTCCAAGACGACGCAGCCGTAGTTCTCGACGACGCGGGCGCGACCTTCCAGGCCCTGCGATGACTTGATGGGAAGAGAACCTGGCGTCTTCTGTTAGTGCTAGAACCACAATCGGGATGGGAAAAGACGACATACCGTTTTGTCCACCACAGCCATATACCTGGAAAGCATCCTGGTCTGAAAAGACGTCGACTTGGATTCCGCTCCATTCACTGGCGAGCGTGGCAACGGGACCGCTGGTTTTCCAATCGTAGGGGCCGTTTTGGTCGCGGTTGACGAGGTAAGCATTGTCGTAGCCGGTGCAGTTGAACCCGCAGTTTCCCTTCAATTCGGGCGCGGTTAGGTTGGCGCCGAGTTGCTTGGGAGAGGACCAGAAGTCGTTGACGGAGTATTTGGCGTTGGGTAGGATGGTGCCGTCGGGAATGAGGATGTTGTCGACGCCGATGCGCTGGCCTGAATAGGGTAAGTGTAAGGTGTGGTTTAGGGCTGTAGGGCTATTGGGATTGGCGAAGCCGTCCAAGTTCCAGTAGGTCTAATTTATCAATTAGCTCGAGTAGTTCCGAGATGCTAGACAGGGTGGAAAGCTTACGTGCGAGCTCAGCATAATGGGCGTCTTTTTCGTAGTTGAGAGGGCTACCATCTTGATGTTCCAGGTATTCTTCGTCATCGTGTACGTGATGTAACTCACTACCTCGCCAGGGAAACCCTCCTTGCCATCCGGGTCAACAATGGAGAAGGTGATTGAGTCGGTAGTATGAGCAACGACGGTGAAATTTCGGTAGTCCCAGCCGTCTGAGCCTCCATGTAGCGTATTCAAGCCCCCATTCTCATTAGCATCCACCTTGTACGTCACCCCGTCAATGACAAAAGTACTGTTCTTGATGCGATTCGCATACCTCCCAGGGACGCCTCCTAAATGGGGATGAATCGGATCGACAGAGTAGTAGCTTGCATTATCGAAGCCAAGAACAATGTCGCGCTCGATGCCCTTGGAGTCGTTCACGAAGAGGTTGGCAATGGAAGCGCCGTATGGGATGAACAGACCGCGGATACCTTCTGCGGAGATCTCGTACTTGCCGTTCGCGTCCGCGCCGGTAGTGGTGTTGGCTGTGGGTGTGGTCGAGTACTGGGCGAGGGTTGAAGTCGCTGCGGCGACGAGCGAGATGACAGCTGATGACTTCATTATGGCCCTCACAATTGCAATTGACGACTCGAGAGAAGGTGGTAGCAAGTACGAAGGACACGGGCGAGACGGGGAGAACTAGAGGGCCCCCGTTTGCACTTATGTATGTCGTTCGCACCACCCAGGTCTGTAGGATTCCCCATGACCAGGCACCACTGCACTGTCCATCATTTCGGTCGCGCAAACGATTGATTGATGGGGTGAAGCGATGATGCGCTGCCAATAGTAGCCATGTTGGGGGTGCGCACCGAAGCTTGTGTTCCGCTCATCATTTCCCCGCAGCCGGTGGAGGATCGCCCAGGAACGAGTGAGGATAACCAACTACGAAGTACTCCGCAGAGGAACAGAGCCATTCTATCATCGTCGCTTTCATACGAGGGCCTCGTACCTACCGACACGTCTGCAATGCTTCTCCTAGATTCTCTCCCTCTACTCCGTCTCTTTTGTTTCCACCTCGTCTCCTTTTCATCTTCAAGCTAGTTACAGTAGTTACAGCTAACAAGGTTCGTGTGCTGGGAGCTTACACCTTGAAGCTATCTGTACCTAGCTCCCCCGGCAAAACCCCCATCCCAGCCTTTCCTCCGCTCCTCGATTGGAGGAATGTTGGTCAAGATGCAGCGTGATGACATATTGTCGCCAGGGTCAGCAGATTGCAGAAAATATGTGGAGATCTATGGGGCGCACGGCTGGGGTTGACATGGGCGGACATGGCACCATCTATGGCTGACATGACCCGTTGGGAGCGTGTGAGCGTATAGATGAGCTTGTTTTCCAGTTGGCAGTCGACGTTGGCTTGGATGCGGGGAAAACGCCACTAACTATAAGAAGGTAGTCAACGTTCAATGGAAGCGAGAAGGAAGGGAAGTGTGCACGTGTGGTGTCTACGTCCCGCCTGATGGTCAGGTGAAAACCATCAACTCTCCCACTCAAGTCTAGTTTACGCACGGGGAAGCATTGGTAAGCGATCAAGGATTGCATGTGGATAGCATCGTCTTATTATCCGTTTGAGAGATGCAAAAGTCGCTGTATCCCTTCTCTGTACAGCTCACAAGCAGAGAGTGCCAACAGAAGTTCCAGGGTATATACATACAGTACAGTGTACCTATCCGGGGTCGTAGAATCACCTCAGCATTACCACCACAACTCCCTCACACGTTGATCGCAACTATGCCCTCTCCGTCCTCCCCAAGTGCGCCAACCTGAACGCAGAGGCAGGGAGCAAGAAACAGCTACAGGTTTCCATTCAGAAGGCCTTTGACCTCTTTCTAGCCGGGCTGGGCGAGAGGGACAAATCCACCCTCTCGAGCTCGAGCGCTGTCTTCGAATCAGCATTTCGAACACTGCTAGTAGAATGCTTGCCTGCTCTGCTCTTCTTGACTTTACCCTCAGCCAGGTATACTGGGTCAAACCGGATATCATCTATGGGCTTGGAGGCAGAAGAGTCTGCCATCCCGGCCTCTGCTGAGTGCATGCTAGCCTCCGGAGCTACGAAGTGACCCTGATAGAGCTGGGAGGGTAGCACCATATCATGTCGCACTTGTGCTGTTCCGGTACAAGGCAACACATGTGGGCCTCCAAATACATAGGCTCCCGAGAATTCTTGTACGTTCGTAGCCGATGGGGCTTTGTAAGGCTGTTGGACTGACGAGAGGTGATGCTCGTGATCGAGTCCATTTCCACTCGCCCAAGACATGTACTCCTGTTGCTCCTGTTCGTTAGCCAACACCTGGGCGTCAAGATTCGAGACTATAGAGTCATTGCGACCTTGTGGCTGTGGTGCATCAACTTTTGACACAGCGTTGACGGCAGTCAATAAAGAGTGGAATGGATTGGGATATACGATGCTGGCAATGGTGTGGGGAAGGTCGTTTAGATCAGGGATTCCATGTGCCGGAATCTCGGGTTGAGGCGCCATTGGAGGAGCGACAGGTGCACTGGACTCAGAAGGTATCTCGGGCTCTAGCACAGGCTGTATCGTGGACTCGGAAATTGTCGCGTCGACATTGACGGAAGACCGCCTTGGATACTGCTTTCGTGGCTTTTCTTCCTGCCGACAGCTAGGATGTTCGTCCCTAAATGTATTAGTAGGTATTTGAGCAATACTTTGTATGTATACTTACCATGCACGATCAGGTTTTCCGTTCTTGAACCAGCAACTGTTCGTAGTATGTGTCTCCTGAGATTTTGCCCCCCAGTGGTGTTTCTTGACCGCGTAGCGAGTTTGAAACGACCTTCCGCAGATAGCATGAACGTATTGACCAGAATTGGGGCTTGCTCGAGGCTTGCCTTGATCAGCGGCGACTTGACTTACCCGGCGCTTGCGCTTGTTCGTGGTAGGAAATGATGGGTCCAGTTCGGAAGCCTTCAGGTTTTCTTCGTTGTCTTTATGGAGATCTGCAGCGACGTAAGATGAAACCTCACTGGGATAACGCGTTGCTACTTCAGCATCAGCAGTAAGGTCTTCACTTCGCCACTTCGATGATCCTAACTCATGCATTGGATGGCCAAAAGGAACAGTGATTGGAGATCCAAGTTTTAATGGCGTCAAGTGCGTATCGGCTGAAGTCGGATGTGAAGTCACATCTATACTGGGAACTGGAGATGAAAGGCCGTGTGGACGTCTACAATCCATCTCTGGAATTTGGTATTGCTGCTGAGGCATTAAGGGCCAGATGGGTGTTGAAAATTCTTCTTCCCAAGCTGCGCCAACGGTAGGATTCTGCCATGCTCTATCACAAGCGTGATGACGCTCGTTCTGGGCTGGCGCTTGGTAGTCCAGAGTATCAAAGTTGGGTGCGTAGCCTGTATGGATAGATTGAGACGAGTAATGGTGGGTCAAGGGGAGCTCGCTCGGCATCGGAGGCATGGGTGAAGGTAGCTCGTTCAAGGTAAATGGGTTCCAGTCGATGTTTGGATTTTGCATATACGCGAGTTGGTTCTGCACTGGGTTGGTTTGTCCAAGATAGTCGTCATGGTCTCCGTACCCGCCATAATTGTTGCGACCATCGGCATGGGTAGTTAACATCGCAGGTTTATTTAGCATAATTCCTGCGTCCTGCGATAGCATTGAGACGTCGTCGAGACCTTTCGTTTGTCGTGTATGCTGCAACTGCATGAACGCGTCGTGTTGATAAGCATGCATAGGCTCAGATCGAGGCATGTAGTGTGCTGGGTACCAATCCGAGGGCTTTGGCATCGGCAACTGTGGCTGATACTGAGGCTCAAGAAAGGCGGGCGATGTGGGCGATGTGGAAAGCAGGGAATCGCCCTGTAATAAGTCAAAGTCATCCATGCCCCATCGTGCTTCTGGATGATCAAGGACGTCCATGAGGCCCTGTTGAAGCTGCTCGTGAGCCTTTAGAACTTTGGACATGGTGAGGTGGGCCTGTCTGTGTATCAGGGTTAACAACTGCTGTGCCTTTGGAATGCAGAAAGTTTGATGATGACGAACCGTTTGCTCATTTGCCCAGCCTTGAATTGAGAAAGTGTCTCTCGAACCGTCGTCCACTCTTGGGATTGCTCGCCAAAGGCAGTCTATGCTAGTCAGACTATATTTCCCGTACATGAAGACGCTGGACCCGCTCACAATGACTTTACAGATGAAGTCGTAGCAGAAGGCTCCAATACTCCCAGTCGCGTATCGGCCATGCGGCGAAAACGGCGCCGATGAAGACTCATCCTCAGGCCGCCCAGTCGGTGACACAATCGTTATTGGGGAGACAGGGAAGCTACAGATGCGGTCAGCTATCGATACGGCAGTGGTACAACTTTTCCAGCGTGGAATAGTGAATCCAGACAGAGTGCCAGGTTCGGACACGGAAATCTGCATGAGAGAGCAGTAGGGGCTTACGGTAGCACGAATGCCTTTGCATCGTGATGGAGAGCTGTAGCGCCGTCCATGGTCGTTGTACGCTGTCAAGCTATTCTTGGGGGAAAGGGCAAGTTGGTCAGAGACGGATCGTTCTTTCCTTGAGAGGCGTTTGCGGGTTGATATAGGAAATGGCGGGGCTTGGCAGGTGCCAACGGAAGAGTATGTCGTCAACTGTCGTGTTGAGGAATGCGGATGAGCGGCGAGAATCGTACATTTGTATCCACCACACATGCACTCTAGTCGAACCGCCTCTTTCTTTAAGCCACGCAGAGTCCCAACTTGTAGGCAGCGGGTTGTCGCACTGTGTCGATGTTGATCCACGGTGGTGTTCTACATGTAGCCCCGGCCGCGATGGCCTCCATGTCCCGTGCTATTGGTACCAGGCACTTAGGTAACCAACGAGAATGACAGCACATCTACATACAATCAATGCCCTATACCGAAGTCAAAGAGCCGTCACTCGTCCGCGTCGTATGGTCTGTCGGCTTGATGCAGGGCCATAGACAACCTCAGCAATGCTCTTTCTGCAACGCCATCCACTATCCATACTGTCGAACAATACAAAATCCGCAGGCTCTCCAATCTCCAGGCCCAGAGAGGTTGGCTCGTGACCGATGACAGCCTTCGCCCTGGATGAGACGGCTTCCTGCATATTGACGTTAGCAAGGCCCTAGGATATGACATGGCGAAAGGAGGGTACTTGCATATAGAGTCTCAGCATCTCGCTTTGTGCCAGCATGGAAGAGGCCCACGCCCATGGATGCGATACTCAGGGGATCGCAACTCCCGTAAGGCGTGAAGGCGTTGCCGACGTTGTTGACAGCAATCGCTGCATCTAGGCCATGTCGCCGTATCATCTCTACCACGGGCAGCGTGCCGCGGTGGCCTTCCGCTGTGCGCATCATGAAGAGATCCGATGTAGGAAGGCCTACGAATGAGATGGGCAAGTCATTGATAGACTGTCTCAGTTTCGTCCACTCCTCCTCCGTGAATCTGGTCAATCGCGTGCAGTGGCCCAGGGTGATGTGTTTGCCCTCTCGAAGCATCCAGTTCCTCTCTTTCACAATATCTAAAACAGCCCATACGAGCGGCTGTCTGTTTTCTTCTAGAAAGTAGTCAAGATGGAGATCGAGATGCTTTGCATGCGTGAGGGCCAGTGATGTGATCCAGCGCACATTCATTTTTTGCTTTGTCTCATCTGCTTCCACATACGGTGTGCTGCCCAGTACCTCTACGCCTTCTTCTTGAGCGGCAGCACTCATCAACTTTCTTACTTCATCGCCACCGTCCGCTCCGGAGAACAGGGGCAATTGCGCAAATGCACACAGCTGAACTTCGCAGCGGTCCTCGAACTCCTCTTTCAACTGCAGACCCGCATCCAAACACTTGAACTGTACACCTCCGTCTACTTCTACAAATGCCCTCATAACCGTGACGCCATGACGTATACTCTCTTCAATGAGCTGCCGCCCTCTTCTAAGCAGGTCATCTTCGTCAAACCGCGCCTTCGCTTCACCCGTCATTCTCATAGCCTCTTGAAAGTCGCCGTCCTCAATTTGAAGATCGCTATACTTTGGGTCCTGGAGTAAAAAGCACTTGTCAAGGTGGATGTGGGCATGGCAAAGGGATGGGGCTAGAAGGCGATTGGCACCGTCAAACACAACATGGGAGGAGTCTTGTTGGTCGATGGAGGATATCCTTCCATCGGCTATTGAGACGTCCCACACAGTCGATGGATCCTTTCCAGGCAATCGGACTCCGGTGATCTTGCTTAGAGAGCTAGACGGATAGACGTCGGAGTAGGGTGGAGGAGGGATGTGGGCTCTGCGTCTTCTCGTCTTGGCTGGCAATCCACGCACCAGCAGCGGCTTCTTGGGTGCTTCTCGATCCATGCCGATGACAGTGTCCAACTACCCGTACGTTCTGGCGAGCGAGGCGACGGCATGCATGC
The DNA here is from genome assembly GCA_022560085.1 of Helminthosporium solani. Lineage (NCBI taxonomy): Eukaryota > Fungi > Ascomycota > Dothideomycetes > Pleosporales > Massarinaceae > Helminthosporium > Helminthosporium solani. Next base: position 86,042 of record JAFISD010000083.1, read on the forward strand.
AGGCCTACAAAGAGCGGCTTTACCAAGCAGGATACGAGACGAAACGATGACGATCGGGCATGAACTATGTACGGAGTATTATAGATATTGGATTGTACGTGACGGCGCGTCGTCGCGCGTATCTAGTTATTCCTAGCCGAGGAAGAGGGCGACGGAATCCATGAACAAATTTGCGCATCGGCGAAATTTTCTCTTCATCATCTCACCACCCGTGCCGGCTTCTACACACGCACTCATACAGAAGACAGATGCAGCCGTCTCTTGAGGTTGCAGGCGTTCGTGGGGCAGCCAAAGGCGGGGCAGCAGATAGTTAGGGACTTGTTAGATAGATAGATAGAAAGGGGCCGGGCGTTCAGCCTCCGCCGTCCGTTGGTCGTCGTAGACGCGTCTTCTCAACAACAAAAAGCACATTCCCCCCCCCAAATCATCAACCTCTGCGTGCCTCCATCGCGAGACTGCTGCCTCCATCGTCGCTGTCCTCGTACAAACGGCCATCATCATGCAACAGTACCGGAATTACCCGCCGCAAGCCCAAGCGCACCAACAACGCCCACGAGGGCCCGGTACGTACTTTCTGCATCCATTGGCGCCTGCGCATTCACAACACCCTGCACTACGCTTTCACTCGGCCTGTCCTGCCCCTCGTCGCCTCTCTGTGCCCCTCTGTGCCCCTCCTCTGCCAATATGATCAGTAGGGCTGATATAGAACACATGTTCCGTAAACCAGGCCCCATCGCCCATCCGCAGCACCCCGCTGTCCAGCAGTACACAGCCGCCAATGCCGCCGTCAATGTCAACCCGCATGCCTCGCAGCAGCGCGGAGAGCTGGAGAAGCGCGACCGGTTGCGTCGCATGGCAAAGGCCCCGACGAACAAGAACGTCCCCGAGGGCGTGGAGGACATCTGCATTGGCGAAGGCGTGGCCCGCTACAAGCAGCTGCGCGAGGTCGAGCGCACTCTCGATGCTACCATGATGCGCAAAAAGCTCGAGGCTTCCGACTCGGTCTACCATGCCCGCAGCGGTCGCTCGGCCACGATGCGCATATGGATCTCAAACACCGCCGCGAACCAGCCCTGGCAGACCAGCGGCGTGGACGCCGACTCCTTCGACTTCGAGAGCGACACCAATGCCACGTACCGCGTCAAAATCCAGGGCCGTCTGCTCGATGACGGTGAAGACGAGGACTCTGAAGACGAAGAGGAGAAGGATCCTGATGCCATGGAGGAAGACGGCGCGGAGGCCAAGAAGGAAGACAGTGCTCCCAAACCCAAATTTTTCTCGCAATTCTTCAACTCCATCACCGTCGATTTCGACCGCGCCAAGAGCCTTCAACCCGACAACTTTACGCAAATCGAGTGGAAGCGGCCCGAAGGCGCCAATCCAAAGGACAATCCCTTCAGCCAGCTAGAATTCGAGCGCAAAAGCGACGAAAACATCAATGTAACAATCAACCTCCAACGGCACCAAAACCCCGAGATCTTCCGCCTCAGCAAACCGCTAGCAGAACTTCTCGACACCGACGAGGAAGATCGCGCGGGCGTCCTGATGGGAGTCTGGGAATACGCGCGCTCCGAGCACCTCCAACAAGACGATGACGAGCGAAAGTTTGCCTGCGACGCCAAACTAAAAACCCTCTTCAATGGCGCAGATTCCTTCTACTTCCCGCAACTACCCCAGCTCATCAAGCCCCACCTCACCTCCCTACCCCCCATCCAACTCCAATACACAATCCGCGTGGACAAAGACTACATCGCCCCAGCCTCGGAATCCGGAAAATCCCCTTCCGAACCCACAATATACGACGTCCAAGTCTCCCTCGACGACCCTCTACAACCCCTCCTCCACAGCATCCTCCGCTCCAAACACAGCGCCGAAACCCTCCAGCACATCCACAACATCGACCAGCAAATCATGCTCCTCATGTGCGCAGTCGGCAAATCAAAAGCCAAACACGCCTTCTTCACTAGTATGTCCAAGGACCCCGTGGCCTTTATCAAGCGCTGGCTCTCGTCCCAGAAGCGCGATTTGGAAGTCCTGCTCGGCGATGCTTCGCGCGGTGGCGGCGAGGATGCCACCGCGGAGGAGTGGAAACACGGCGGTACCAATGGCGTCTGGGGAAGCGATGTCGCCAAGGAAAGCGTCAATCTATGGCTGGCGAAACAAAGTATTCCAAAGGCCCATTGACATGGTCGTGTCGTCTGTGGAAACTTGTGGCGCATCCGTGTACGCTAGTTTGTCTGTCGAGGATGCTAGGTGCGTGGGTGGGTGGGCGTGGTAGGGAGAATCGTAGTTATAGATGTAGATGTATATGTACCGATAACCTACGCTGTCTGCATGTCTTTTGGCTGCGGCGGCGGCGGCGACGACGGCGTCGATGGTCATGGAGTTTGCTGCTGGTTGTTTCGGTCTTTGGGAACGTATTTTGGAGTTTGTTGGAAGAGTATCTTTCTATTCGTGGCTGGATGGCTGGATGGATGAATGGATGGATGGATGGCTGGTTGGGTTGTTGTTTTGATTTGTTTTGGTTTGATTCAATTCTTCAAAGCAAGGTCGGGCTCTCTCTTTGTATTATATCCTTAGTATAATTAGCGGTACTAGGAGTATGGCTAAAAGGGAATAAATACACATCATCTCACTCACAACGATGTGCTTGAACAAGTCATGTGTTTGGTTTTTGCTTTTATTTTATTTTTCACTTTTCTTTTCTTTTCTTTTTTTCTTCTTCTTCTTCTTCTTCTTCTTCCCTTCTTTTTTCTTCCCTGCACGTACGTGTGTGTGTGTTGTTGTCTTGTCAGTTGCTTTTCGAATATCGAGAAGGGGGGATGGAAGTGGTTGTCTATTGTATTGAGTGATTGGATAGTTATATGTATCAATACTGATACTGATACTGATACTGATACTAATACTAATACCAACGAAACCCACAACATTCCAAGCTTCCAAGCTTCCAAACTTCCAATACACTCACTAATTCCACTTTCCAACCCCTACACAACACCATTACCAACACAAACACCACCCATCCCACAACACACGCACTCAATCACACCTCACCCGACCCACCCCCCAGACCCGATACAATCTCACTCCCCTCCCCTTCCGCCTCTCCCGCACCCTCAACACCATTCCCAACCCCAACCCCACTTTCAACACCGCCAAACGTCGAATTCAAAGTCGGAGGCCCCCACAACGGATTCCCCATCTCCACATCTACATCGGCATCCTGACATTCAGGACAAGGTTGACGGGACACAGCCAGCCCTCCCACCGCAGGCAGCGGACTGCGGAGCCGACCGATTGCTTCGCTAGCAGGACCCGCCACGCTCATGGGGATTGCAGGATGACCGCGGCTCGTGGTACCGCTGGCGATGTCGAGGGTAGTCGATGTCGATGGTGGACCGCGCGATGGGAGGTGGGTAAAGAAGGGTGGGGGATGAGCATCATGATGAGGATGTTGATGCTGATGCTGGAGTCGGTTTTGATGTTGATATCGGTGTTGGTAAGGGAGAGGTGTCGGTGTGATGATGCGATGATGATTCGCATATTGGTGGGGGTACATTTGTGTAGCGTTGTAGTCGTATGTTGGCCCTCTAGAAGCGACTTGGGGTGGGATTCGTGGGTCTCTGGTGATGCGTTGTTGTTGGAGGTGTGGCTCGGTAGGCGTCGTGCCATCTGGATTTCCGGCTTCGTCGTCTGATGGCAGGGCTATTGGGTTTGAAGGGTGTATGTGTGGTCGGTTGGACATGTCGCGCGGGAGATGTGGATGCGGCATGCTGTATCGCGTTGGCACAGGGGAGATGCGGTTGTGTACACCGTTGCTGCGGATGCCTGGGGGGTTGGGTCGGGGCCCCAAACTCATTCTTTGAGGCATTGTATGGGCATTTCCATTCGTCGGATGGCTGGAGTAAGGATAAGGGTCTTGTATGGGTGTTGTTGTGATACTGGTAGAATGGTTCACCGGCATGTTCTCACTGGAACGCTGATCAATTCGGTATACCGCAACAGCTCTACGACGAGCTAAAGGACTTGATCTGTAGAAGTGTTGGTTGCCAACATGAATAGGTCGCTGATATGTATACGGATGGGGATGTGGATAATGGTTCGGGAGTGCTTGCCCTGCATCATAATGGGTTCCGGTAGTTGAATGGCTATAAGTCCTGTGACGCGGAGCCTCCAAGCCTATGTCTGAACCTAAAACCTGTCTATGCTGGTTCAGCTGTGCTTCAACATCTGTGACTTGGTTATCGATAGTGGGATATCTCGTCGCCTGCGCCTGTCGTGCCTGCTGCGCCTGCCTCTGAGCCGAAAGACGATGAAAATACGACGTAGCACGTTGTTCAACGAGGTCTAGCGGTGAAGAGAGGTCGCGTCGGATTGCTTCCAACGCATCTTGTTGGCCACTGAGGAGATTGTCTGGCGTGATGAGATTTATCGGCATAGATGGCCTCAACGCATACTGTCCGTTCGGCTCACGTGCATAAGGACCTGCGGGTATTTGTGAAAAGCCGTGTTGGCCGACGGCGAAATCCGAGGTAGAGAAGCTCGGTATCCGCTGTATTGGAGCATGCACTTGTATGCCCGATGTTGCACGATGTTGATGCGGGAGGCGAATGGAGTGATAAGTACCTCGACTGGCTTGCCGTGATGTGGCAGCACCGTCAAATTGAGCATGTCCGAGATCGGTCTGTGAATGTGTGCTGCCCGAGTGTTGCGAGTTGGGAAGTTCATAAAAAGAGTATGCTAGACTGGAGTTTGATGCTTCGCTGTTGATCCTATACAAGACACGCGGCTTAGCAAGGTTTCACAGGTATAATGAAGCAAGGCTGAATATTAAATAGTGCAGAAGTGATGCAACCTTCTGCGAGGCCGAAATGTGGAAGGCACCGCGAGACTTTTAACACACGACTGTACCTTTGTGATGTTATTCCGCTAACATTTGAACCTGCACCGTCCGAGTTCAAAGGGGTCCAGTAACGAGTCGCCGAAGAATTCTCGCTAGCAGCATCCGTTCTTTCGGTCGGGGGATCTGGAGCCGGAGAACTCCAGAATGGGTCGTCCATCGATGACTGTGATTGATCTGGACATTGTACCTGAAGCGAACGTGAAGGCTCACTGCTTGATGATGTGGGTCGAGCATGGTGTGCCAGCTGTGTTCGCGAGCGCGGCTCTGTTTGAGGGAAGATTTGGTTGAACGTATATTCAGATCGACCATTGAAGTAGCCCTCTAGGTGGACAATCGGCGGATCACCATTGTTTTCTGACGGCAGGCCGGTCGGTGACGTATACCCCCCACGTATGCTAACGACCGATGAGGGCCCTGTACTTGTACATTGACGATGTCGACTGCCGTTTGTCGGTGTCAAACTTTGAGGTTGACGAGAGCAGCTAGCAATTTGCTCATTTTGCAGACGACACGGAGCGTGGCTGATAGTTTGATCAGGGAAAGAAGGAGTATGATTCCTCACAAGCGTTTCGATCATATCTTCGGGCTCGACAAGTCCATCCGTAGAGACATGCACACGAACCTGCGGGCTTGCACTTTGGTCCTCTTCGGAATTGCTCCTCTCTCGACCGAACCGGGAAGATCCGAGCTGCGTCTTCAAACTAGGATGATGATGATCGTCAGTGGGACAATCTCAGCGCAGAAATCTCAATCATACGCACACCGTATCTTCCGAAGCAGTAGTTCGTGGTGCTGGCCTAAACGGGAGTTGTAAGGTACGGTGCGATGGTTCAGGATCAGCATGGAGAGGCGTTGTCTGCTCGTTCGGGCACTGATTGCCTTCCTTCGTTGCTTGGCCATCATGTGGATCATCACTAGAGTCGAAAACAGCTGCCTGGGGGGGCAGTATAGGTATACTAGCAAGGCTCGCAATGGCAGAATCTCTCGAGCGGTGAGGTCCTCGGTAGAGTCGTGCACCATGTGGCGGCCGCATTGATGGTCCACGAGTACGTGAGGGTGCTACGAAGGCTACGGGAGGATTAGCAGCCTTGCTACGTTCTATGCGTTGACGTGTCTCCTCAACGTCTGCGGGCGTCAAGGCGATCTCGGTTAGACTCAGACGCAGCATGATGAACAATGAGCGATTTCAGGAAGCATGTCAGGGAAATTGGATGGAAAAGGTGCTTTGTGGATTGTAGGGTTCCAAAAAGAAAGCCAAAACGGGACCACGCATGCAACAATTTGAGAGGCAAAGAGAACAGGGAGAGAAAGGGAGGGGGGGGAAGAGTCGGGAGGGTATGGTGCATGTGAACAGCGCTGGCCAAAGAACATGATAGTTCCTACTATTCCCATTTCGCAACCACCGTGGCTTGTAGATGGCGACTACTGCGTACTTGCACTGTTCAAGAAGTATTCGGCATACTTGATAGATACAGGGCTGGCATTTCAAGCTTCACTTTGCGTGTCAGTGTTCAGCACTCGATTGCGTCAACGATTCAGTCGAACAGCTGTGGCAATTGAATGAGGTTGCCAGTCCGATCCAATACCAAGCAACTGACCAGAATGGGAGAGCCAGCAGGGAGGCTGCATAGAGAGATATTGATTGTGCGTAACCTCTCCCGAGTCTGCGGCGGTGATGGCATACATGCACGCACGGCACATAGGCAGGGAATAGGCAAAAGGGCAGCGGTCGAGGGACGACGGGTGTGCCTGGCTGTTGGAAGGCAGTCTAGGCACATACATGGCGATATTGTATGTGTATTAATGCCAGGTTGAGCTCTTGTGCTGGGTTGGGGGTTCACGAGAGCTGCTGCGTGGTGTTGAGAGCGGTGTGCAGTGCTGTGCTGATAGAGAGAGCTTCGGAGCGCCGAGCCGAGATGGATGCTGACCTCTCCTGTCCCTGTCTCCTCCGCCCATGCGTGCCATGGTACGGAACTGGCCGTCAGTAGCAAGCAGCCTCAGTACGGAGTAGATATCGCGGGACCAACGACTGCGATATCAATAGTGACGACCAGAGTCACAGTCTGTCCCCGTCTCCCGTCTCCCCCATCTCCGTTCCCATCGCCATCGCCCTCTCCCTCCCCCCTCCCCCCTCTCCGGCGCCGGGTGCTTCCCATGTCATCACCAAAGCACGCTCACCCGCACTAATTGCAGTTCCCCCGAGACGCTGCCGGTGGTACATCGTGCCAACCACCAGCTTCCGCTCGTTAGACATCTCCGCTGCCAACGGTCGCCATAATGAATGGCGACCTAAGTCTTTCGCAGTCCCTTGGGGGCCTGCGCATCGCCAACCCAGACGAGAGCCCTTCGTCACCCTCGCCTCCACCGCTGCCGCCGCCGCCGCCCCAACAGCAGCAGACCGCCCCCGAGCCCGACCCTGCGCCCGAAGCTGCTGTCCGACCGGCGTCGTCACCCTCGCGAGCATCGTCGTCAAGTACCATTACCGACAGAACCAAGGCACACCCACCTACACATCTTCTTCCTGAGCAGCAGCCTACAGCCGGATCGCTTGGCTTCAATCCGAATACCTTCACCACCTCTACACCGTCTCCCGCTCAGACACTCACCGGCCAACCTTCCCCCTTGGCCTTATCAGATGCCTCCTACTCGGCCCGGCTCTCACACAGGCAATCGATGCCACTAGCTCATCAGGCCCAGCAGCAGGCCTCTTTACCTCCGTATGCCTCTGGGCCCATTGCCCATCCACGCAATGCGCCTCCGCTACCGCCGCCGCAGCAGCAACAACAGCAACATGCAGGACGGCCAATGTCCACCAGCATGTATCACCATCCCAACCTATCATCCAGTTCTGCCACGAATACAGGCACGTATCGTTACAACGACGATGTGACAACAGACATACGGCGGACCAGCAGCTCGAGAGTGGCGCCAAACGGGATGATGCCCTCGCGAGAGTTGAGCCGGAGCAGCAGGGGATACCCACCACCAGGCCAGATGGGCACCGGAAACGGTCCTTTTCCTCCTCGTCGAAGCTCGCGACGCATACCGATGCCAATGGACAGTACTCATAGTGCAAGTGCTCCTGTAGCCCCGGGCCACCTGGCCGGCTCCCCGTACGGCATGGAAGGCGGGCCGTTGCAAAGCAGCGAGGATTGGAAAGAGAAGGGCGCGGCGACTGGCGTACGGCAAGAAGTAGATCAGAATGGGAGACCTGTCACAAGAGTCGTGAAGAAAGGAGTCAAAGATTTTACTTTTGGGAGGACACTCGGCGAAGGATCATACAGTACCGTTATAGCTGCCGAGGATCGACAAACGCTGCGTGAATATGCCATCAAAGTGCTCGACAAACGACACATTATCAAAGAAAAGAAGGTCAAATACGTAAACATAGAAAAGGACACCCTGAACAGGTTGACAGATCATCCAGGCATTGTGCGACTGTACTACACCTTTCAAGACGAACGTTCGCTATACTTTGTCCTCGATCTCGCGTCAGGTGGAGAGCTGCTCGGTTTCCTCAAGAAGATGACTTCGTTCGACGTAGAATGCACACGCTTTTACGGCGCGCAGATATTGGACGCAATCGATTACATGCACTCTCGGGGAGTCATACATCGCGATTTGAAGCCCGAGAATGTTCTACTGGACGACCAGATGCACATCAAGATCACCGACTTTGGAACTGCCAAAATCCTGGATCAGAAAAAGTCGAATGGCGCGGGCCCAGCCGATCCCTTGGAGGGTATGGAAATGGATCGAGCTCAGTCGTTTGTTGGCACAGCAGAATATGTCTCACCCGAGCTGCTCACTGACAAGAATGCCTGCAAAGCCAGCGACCTCTGGGCTTTTGGTTGCATCATCTATCAGCTACTTGCAGGTAGGCCTCCGTTTAAGGCTGCGAATGAGTATCAAACCTTCCAGAAGATCGTGGGCTTGGAATACGTCTTTCCTGATGGATTTCCTCCCATGGCAAAAGATCTGGTCGAACGACTACTGGTATTGGACCCCATCACTCGACTTCCGATTGAGCATATCAAGAGTCATCCGTTCTTCGAAGGAATAGTTTGGGGAAAGGGTCTTTGGAAGCAGAAAGCCCCCAGATTGAAGGCTTATGTTCCTCCTGCCAGGGAGCCCATCAGCCTCAATGGTAAACCGATTGCCATCTTCGCTACAGAACCTGTCGTTAACAGAATTCCAGGACCATCGTCTGTAGCTGCACAGTCCCCGAATCCGATAAGACCCACTCCGCGACTTATTACCGAGCTTCCACCTCCAAGTCAATTGGATATCGATTGGTCGCCTGTACTAACCAAACGTGATGAGCGGATATTGAAATTGGGGAACCTATTCATCACACATCATCCTGCTGGTCACCCAGTTGGTGGGAGTGGCGAAGCAGTTGCGGAAGCACCCAAGAAATTTTCACGCTTCTTCGGAGGGAACACCATAAAGAAACGGCAAAGGCTGGTAATGATAACCTCCAATGCCCGCGTTCTTATGTGCGCTGCTGGGACAAATGATAAGAAGCTCAAGGAAGAGGTGTCCTTACTGGCTCCAGGTTGCTCATGGAGGAGCTTCCAAGATTCAAAGGGTCTCACTGCATGGCTTGTAGAAACGGTATGTAGACCAACCCGCTCCAGTACCTATTAGACGCTTACAGCCCTACAGCGAGACAAGCAGTACGTCTTTGAAGATCCCAAAAGTACTACAAGCGACCCGAACGGCAGCAAATTTTACACCAAGGAATGGATCGACAGTATCGAACAAGCCAGAGATTACGCCATATCGCAAACCATGAATAATTCATATCCTGGAGACTCGGCACTAAACGATCTCAACCCCGTTCTTCCAAGCCCCACCAGTACGTTAGGAGGAGACTCTGCTCTTGATGGTGTTAATATCCCTACCGCCAGGCACCTACGAAAAGAGCACGGAGATTCTGACTCAGTCAAGGGCAGGAAGCGATTCAGCAAACGCCATTCAAAGAACGGACTCGCAAACTTTTGAGACGCAGTTCGTCGCGTTTCCTCGCCGGTAATGGGACGGCGAAGGTGGTATAATATTTCCTGTTTATTCTCGACGTTATCTTCTTCTATCATCATCCTCATTATCATCGAAATTTTCCGTGTTTTGTCTCGGCAGCATCACCACAACATCGAGCGATTGGCGTTTTCACGGCGTTCCCCGACTGCACCTAAACTTGGAGGTTTTGTCAGAACCATCAGCTATATCATACCGCTCGGCGAAAGAACTATACTATCACCTTTCCTTTGTCGGTCTAATCCAGTACATTTCATTGTTGTGGAATACCTTTTTTGGGAGCACCTTCCCCATATCTGCATTTACATTTACTGGCCTCGGCACCATGACAGATATTTCTTTAGGGCTTAACTTTACATCTTGGGCGAAAAATGGAAGAATGACTGGGTCGTCATTTCTGGTTCGACATATACCATGACCCAGTCCCTTTCCTGATGGGGGAGAGACGCTGTTCCGTCCTCGCTTCTTACCTTACTGTACTCGAATGTGAATCGGTTCTTTTGGTGTGCGCCGTGGCTGTGCACGTTGCTGCAAGTTATCTTACTTCTATTCGATGACGTCTGCGAGGTCTTTGCCCTCTGATTTCGTGTACGTTTTTGTCAAAATTTGCGGATCGGGTCGAGTGGGTTGATGTGCTCCCTTGTTGAGGTGTTGGACGTGTATGGTGTCCATGTTGCTGTGATGGAGCGCTGTGGCTTTGCGGTGCGGTGCGGTGAGGTAGGGTACGGTACGGTATGTTTGGGGTGAGATGTGCTTAGACTATATAGAAAGAAAGCGCCTCGAGTATCTATCCATCCGTTGTAATTCACATTATACTATCGACTACTTTCTTGGGATAAGGGGCTATGAAAATTGGGGGAGAGGGGAGGGAGAGGGGAGTGTGGACGGATGGGCTGGGTTGATTCGGAATTTCTACATATGTTGACGTGATGGCTTGAGATATAGTTTACTCTTTTTTTTTTGTAATTATTATTATGGTCTTTTGGGATGTTAATTTGGGTTTGGATGCTGGTGTGTGCGTGTGTGTACATATATGGTAACATTAGGGATGGTTTCATCTTTTCGCGTCATCAGTCAATGGTTGTCTTGATGGGTTGATTAATACACTCCCGTGTTTACTTATATACTTTCTTGCTTGCTTGCTTAACTGCACAGTTGTATCCCCTCTGCATAACTTCTTATTCCCCCTTGCCCCTCGCATGCGTGGACATGTGTATGCGCGAGAATTCTACATGTACATGTACAAATTCCCTCACACCACCCACCCACCCACCCCACGAATCCTCCCGAATCCACCCGAGCATCTCCGAGAAGGCAGAATAGAACTCAAAGTTGCATGTACAAGTACATGCGCTTTACTATACTCTACCCTAAAATACTACCTTACAATATAGTATAAAGTACGGTATACGGAGTAGCAAGTAAACCAACCACCCTACCACCTTACCACCCCTCCACTCCTCTCCGTTTCCGCATGGTAGATAATACAACGTTATCCTATCTTGTAACAATCAACATCAACAATACAACCCATGAACCCCAAGATTTCATCCCTCGCCAATATCTACAAACGCACATCTAGTCTGGCATTGTATATGGAGTATTACATACAGCTAATCCTACAACAAACAGCCCTAGTAAACAGTCTTTGTAGGGAGAAACGCAGGGGGACGGGGGGGGGGGGGGGGGGGGGGGGGGGGGGTTTTTTTTTTTTTTTTTTTTTTTTATTTATTTGTTGTTTTTTTTTTTTTTTTTTTTTTTTTTTTTTTTTTTTATC
>JAFISD010000083.1:97769-108385 GCA_022560085.1 Helminthosporium solani
CCCCCCCCCCCCCCCCCCCCCCCCCCCCCCCCGCCCCCAACATTGTATTAAGTTTTTTTATCGATATTGAAGGAGTTGTACTTTCTTCTTTGTTATTGTGTGTATTGTATAATAGATAAATACTTGTTACCTTGTATGGAGTATGTACTAACTATGTACCTAAGTATGTAGAACACCAACCCACACCACCCCTCTTCCCCATCCCCATCCCATCCCTAACCCCAACAATCCCATTCCACTAACCAAACACCACCCCGCATCCCTCCTCCCGCAATAAATCCGACATCAAAGCACGCACGCACGCAGCGCACGCGCACTCTCCACGTCAGCAAGAACAAGAACAAGAACAAGAACAACAACAACATCGACCCATCCCAGCAAAGCGAATGTCCGCGCCGCAACGCAACGCAAAGGAAATCCCGCATGTCTGTCTAATTAGAACGCGATACGTGGGTGGGTAGAAAGACACTAGATATCCATCTATCTATCTAGGCAGGGTGGCAGGCACGCAGGTTACTAGTAGGTTGGAGGACGGATACGTGGATGGATTCCTACGACAATTAGCCGGGATGAGTGGGTGAGTGAGTCGTCGACGTGGTACGTGCGTGCGTGCGTGCGTGTGTGCGCTATGTGGCTATGTACTTCGTAAATGCGATTTCATGGCGGGAGGTTTGATCGTCAGAGGCCAACTATGTAGTTGGTTGGTTGTTCGTTATCTGCCTTTGAGCATTGCTGTATGTATGTATGTATGTATGTACTCCGTACCAAGTACTGTAATTTGAAGGGATATTACGGAGCACATGGTACGGAGTACACCGTATCTACATTGTATGTACGGAGTACTCCGTACATCCATCTATAATACATACATCTACTGCGGCGTAGAAGCAGGGGTTGTTTGTATTCAAGTACCCGTGCAACTATGCAGTATCTACGGAGTACTAAGTAAATACTACAGTACGGAGGTACTCGTATATACTCTGTATTATACATACTTCGTAGACTGCGATTTCGCACGTGTAGTTTGGCGTGGGTAATGCGTTATATAGATTGTAGTATATTAGCATCTACTGCTATGTGTATCTTCTACCAAGCACCGAGTATCCAATATACGCTCTCCCCAACAGCGAAGAAGAATTCAACTCGGTGCCGCGAGGAAATTCCGGCATGGGAAATGGACGGATGGATGGATGGATGGATGGATGGATGGATGGCGGGATTCTGTTGGGTTATGCTGGATTGGGTTGGATTGGATTCTGTTGGGTTCAGCCGTGTTGGGTTAGTAGTATCTACTCACTAAATTACACAAACCCATTACGATACATCTACTCCATACTCCGTACATACATACTTGAGTGAGGTTGCGAAATCAGACAGCATCTCCCAGTCAAGTCGCGCAACAAGTCTTCACCGGTTGTCATACATACTACATCACTCCGTACATAACAAATTGCACTCCATACTCCGTACCCGTATACAGTAGATCTCAACTACCGATAAATCATCCATCCAACGACACAGCCACGCACCTCCGCCCTAAAGCAGGTGAGGAGAGATATTGGATAGGTAGATCTGACTGTGGCTTTGCGGATGAGGTGGTGTTGGGGCTGGGGCTTCGGCTGGAGCCAATAGATGGCATGTGGCGCGCAACCGGTCTGTACACCGTGCGAGGCAGAAAGTCTACGCGAGGGATATCTGGTTAATAAGTTGATTGATGACGGTGCCTTGGGACGTCCGTGGGATTGGATTGAGGTGGTGCCAGGTAGCGTGAGGTGTGGTGGTGGGTGATTTGATGACATGGGTTGTGAATGTATTAGTATGTAAGGCGTACAAATGTAAGTAAATAGATGCAGGGATCCAACATCACGAGATATGGCAGACAGACAACTACCTACCTAAGTAGGTATCTATCCATCCATCTACTCCGTATCCATCCATCCATTGTAACATTTCCCCCTCCCTCCCCCATTTATCAAATCAAAACCAAATACAACATTAATTACCTCCACCTCTAGACTCGCCACATCCAAACAAACAATATCTCTTTCCCCCATAAGCTAATTAGATATAAACCTATCCCCCCAAGGAAGGAGGGGCGAAAGAAAACCACCTAACTAACTAACTAGTGGCTAAGTACCTAGAACACACACATAATGTGGCGTAGTTATGTGGCTAACTATGTAAACAGTTACAAACAACAGTTACTCCGCACAATACTCCGCACAATACAATATAATACAATACAACATAATACAATACAAGCTAGCCCAACCCCACTAGATAGTTTCAGCTCTAGCTCCAGCTCAACAGCACAGCTGCTAGTTAGTATCTACTAGCATCGACTAGTATGTAATAGCATCCTCTAGTATGTAATAGCATCCACTAGTATGTAATAGTACACATGTACGGAGTAATAGTTGCAGGAACAAAAAAAAGCTCAAGCGCTCGTTCCGACAGGTCATGGTCACGGTCACGGTCACGGTCACGGGTACACACGGAGAAAATGCATGTGGGAATGACGAAATAACGGACGGACGGGGGTGGGGGGGGGGAGGCATTCGGAAATTGCAAGGGACTGCGACAAGGAACATCATTGAGGATTTTTTTTCGAGGGATAATAAAATCAAATATAAAATCAAATAAAATTAAATAAAATTAAATAAAATCAAATGAAATCAAATAGATCCTTGATAAAGGAGAGAGAGAGAGAGAGTGTGTGTGTGTGTGTGTGTGTGTGTGTGTGTGTGTGTGTGCGTATGGAGAATTGTATTCAAGGACGACCAACGATGATTATGATGATGGTGATGATGATGATGGTGATGATAATGACGACGATAATAAAACAACACGGTTGAAATTCATTAATCAACTTCAGTATAAAGTTGTCAATGCTATCTAACCCACAACTAGTTGTAGGCATGTATATTCAAGACATAGTTGGATATCGCAAAGAAAGAATTGCTGTGCTAGGTCGGGCGCACCGGCCGGACCGTTTCCCTATGATGGAAACATGCTCCCGTTATTTCCCTCCCAAAATTACGCCGTCGCCATGCTTTGATGCAGATGCCAAAATGAGACACGGTGCCTTGTTCCGAAAAATGCTTGCAAGATGGGTGGTGTTTGGCTGCCTAGTCCAGTAGACAGGAACCACCGCATCGTTCCTATTCCTACGGCCGTCTGCTCGCAATAGAGATAACAAAGGAAAGTAGTGAGTGCAGGGATGAGCCGAGGACTGTTTTCAGTAGCCTGTTTGTCCTCTGGCGTAGAACATCCTATTGAAGAAACCACCCGCTGCAGACGTCTTGGCCTTTTTCGCCGGCTTTTCGTCGTAGTAGGGTAGAGTGTGTTCTTGCTTGTAAGGGTTGTGTGAGTTCGGGGCGTTGATGTGGACAACGGTGGCGCCGCTGTCGGCATCGAAGCGCTGAACAACAGCTTCTGAATGCGAGTACTCGTCCGGAAGACTGGCGGGTGAACCCGAAGAAGCTGAGACAGAAGAGCTGTGCGTCGTTGGTGGCGACAGCGATGGTACTCTCGAGTGATTTGATGAGGATGGCGTGTGGTAGGTGCGCCTCTCGGACATGGCGTAGGATGTAAAGGAAGGATTCGAGTCGTAGGAGTTGAGGTGAGACCTGTAGAGGTTTTCCGAAGTAAGGTTGTACCGCTGGCGCGCAGCTTCCCTTTCCTTTTCGGCTTTTGCCTTCTCAGCCTGGCGAGCCTGGTAGATGCGAATAGGAGCCAGAAAGGGTTCGAGGTGGTAGTACAGATCCTCGTTGGAGATGCGGAGATCCCAGTCGAGGAGGAAAAGAAGTTGCTTCTCCATGAGGTTAACCTCGGTGATGGAGAAGCCAAAGTTGTCATAGCCGCGAACAGCACTGTACCTGGCCCAATGCTTGTTCTTGGGAGAGGAGTCGTTTAGGTTCTTCGCAGCAAGGATCAGAGCGGCCAGGAAAATGCGGTGAACTGTGCATCGCATGCCCTTGGCAACAGGAGGGAGACGAGACCGGAGACGGCTGAGGTACACTAGCGAGGTCATGAGGGTTGGCACCTGAACATGTGACCGATCGACCAGCGACGTGATGAACTCCTCGAGCGAAGGCAGCGCAGGTTCCCGGAAGGGGTCTGCATGTGGGGGTGGTGATGCTGGTGGTGTCGGGGGAAGGTTCTTGTTGAGATGTGATGATTCGCAGCGAATGACTTGAGAGGCCTTTTGTGCGAGGTAGGCAATCATGTCTGGCGACACCGGAAGCTGAATGAAATGGTCCATGGCGGACTTGTTCTCAGCAGCGAGGTTGGGTGAGTAAGACATGGTGACTGTGTGTGGTGCGGTGGTAATGTGGTGTTGGCGGACGGTGGGTTTAATATTGAGCAAGGTCAAGTAGGAATGCACCAGGGGCCAGAAAAGGACTGTATCCAGTGAGCCCTGCGAGGCGGAAAGAGAATCAAGAGGGTTCGTTGGCTGTTGCGGGAGTAAGCGGGGGCTGTACGGCTGTACGTGGTGGCTTGATGCAGCAACAGGGACGACAACGGCCGGTGTGAATTAGAAGAAGGGCAGTTTTTTCTTTCAGCGTTCCGACCGGCGGAAGGGGCAATGCTGGATATGGAGTAATAGAGAAAAGGGAAAGGCGACGGGGCGGACTGCAAGGAGTCTCTCTCAAGCTGGCACTGCCAGGAAGGGGGAAGAAGAATGGGATGCTCGTGATTGGCCGGCGAGCAGAGGGTGGTCGAGCCTGGGCGGGGGAAGGGAAAGGGAGGAAGGAAAGAAGGGATGAAATATGAAGTCGAATGCACTGACCTTTCAAAGTCTGTATACTCGCGGCGAAGCGTGATACTTATCCCAGCGACGCTCTTGGGGAGGATTGCTGGTGGGACTGGAGGGTGTGCAGGGCGCCGGCCAATGAGGCGACGATGTGGACGTGTTTCGGCTGCTGCGCGCCAGGCGACACTCGGGCCAGGCGGTTAAGTGGTCTTGCTGGGCTCCGGAGGCACTGAGGACGACGCAGAACCCCAGAAGAGGCGTGTTTCAAGTCGGATAGCCGTCGATTCGCTGCTGGCCAGATGTTTGCAGCTATTTGGGTTCGGCGCCTGTAAGCCAATCTCCTCGAGTCCGGGCCGTGTGCGCTGTTTCAAAGCCGTGGCTCTGGGGCAGGGCGACCGTGAAGCAGAGAAGAAGCACGCAAAGGAATGGAGGGGAGGCGGCAGCAGCAGCGGTGATATGCGTTCTGCTAACGGATGGCGCGATTTGCCCACGTCGACGTCTGCTGGTCTGCTGGTCTGGATTGGGGTCACGATGGATGGAACTCTTGCGAGGCGGTGAGGTGTTTGGAGGTGTCTGGATCTCAACAGCCGATGGATGGCATTCGACCACGACGACACCGGATGCGACGGTATATACATAGTTGTATCCGCCACGCTGGCTGCTCTCGTACTATTTGGCATTATCTCTCTCTCTCCGAACTATCTACCGAGCAGCAGGCATGGCCGGACTCCGCCAGCGAGGGTGACGACTGTGTCTGTGACCACTGCGTGAATCAAGCTGGACAGAGAGTTACCCACCACCCTGACTATACCACCCACCCTGGCATGCCACCAGCCCTGGACGCGTGTGTGCGACGCCGGGTGTGGAGCTGACAATGCCATCTGGACAGCGGATGTGGCCCTGAAGCATCGCGGGTGTGGCGTTGGGCGAAAGGCGGTGCTGTCATTCCATGGCCTGGTTGGCCCTTGGTCCATCGCACGCATGAACAACACCGCCATCTTCACCCCCCACTGCTCTTGTACGCGTGCGATCGCCGTCATGCGTCCGGTGAGAAGTTCGGCTTCATTGGCTGCCAGTCATGCAAACAAATATCTTTGTTTCAACCATGGTTGATGGTTGCAAGCCCAGATGGTCTCTGCTAGGGGGCATCCTCAGCTGCTCGCCCGATGGCCAGCCCTATCGTCTCCATATCCACTTCCCTTTTTCGTATCCACTACCCAGTCACCCAGCATCTACTAGTGCTACTATAGCACATACATACAATACTTGTACAGGGCAGGAGGCCGCTTCATGCGCCCATCGTGTGGCCATTTCAATCACCGTTCGGACCCACCGTGAACGATACCAATCGGCGCACCTCTTTGTTGACTGGCAGATTAGAGATAGTACGGAGAACAAGACACGGAGCAAACACACCAGACATGCTGTCAAAAGAACAGGCACGCTCCAGCGAATCGTGTCTCGGGAAGACCGCCGCGACTCACTCCATCCGCTCGACCATCTTCGCGCCGTTGGGCGCCCTATGGGCGTCAAGCGTGGGGTTGGACAGAGGTTGCAGCCGCCCCATAACCGTCCACCCTGAAATTCCTTTGCCGTACCGAGTAACAATTACACGCCGCATCTCAAACTGGCGAAGCGCTGGATGAGGCTCTGTGCTTGATATTGTATTGTACTCGTCGACCCTCCCTCCAATGCGGCTCGTCCAGATGCCGCTATGCCTCGATTTAGCTGTAGCCGCCACCAAAGCGCTGGTGTCACCTCATCTCACCCCCAAATATGGACGCAGGACTTCATATCTTCCGATGCAGGGCGCATTGTCCTGCGGAGAAGATGCAAGGTCCGATTCTGAGAAAATCTTTCTCTTCTTCTCAGGACTGATGGATTAAATCACTTTCCCTTTTCGCACACCTTACCTACCGAGTACACCACGACAATATTGCTTTTCAACAAGCCTTTACATAGTACGATATCTTTCAATCCCTTCAACTCCTTCCAGTTGCAACCCTCATGCACAAAAGAGCCGCTTTGGTAGTATCGGTAATGAATTGTAGGATTATGGAAATCTCCGAGTCCGAGAAGTCTTATCGTATGTCATATTTCAGCAGATCAAAAGTCGTCGTCTCCACTCGATGTTCCGAGTCATCATTCGGATAAGTACCCCACCGACATTGTCACCATCAGAACCATGCGACAAACTCAATGCAATCTTTATCGTCGCCGCCTCGCACTGCTATTTGCTATCCATGTTAAGGAAGTTTCTCTACGAAGTACTCGCCGCGCTCAGCATACTCCGTTCGTAACAGCATGATCCCTAATTCGGTTAGACTACGGACTATGCAGCCTATCACGAGCATCTCGACTGAAGCATCTCATCGCCCACCGTCAAGAGCGCAAACGTTTCTTGGGTTCTTGGCCTACCTCCTTGACCTCTTGCATGCGGGATAACCGCATACTTCAATGTATTGGAATGCCTCAAATCAATACTTCCAGCTTCGAATTTGACTATATAGTCCTACGGAGTCGATCCTTTCTCTACGGTCATGTACGGGTATTGCTGTGAAACAAAACTCTCATCAGCCTCTCGGACCTACCCTTCGTTTACGGCGTAGATGCCATAATATCCAAAAATGCCCATCATAGCCACGTATGATGCTATACGGTAGTTCGTGATGACATGCCTCCCTTTCATTTCCTATGGCATATCCAAGTGCGGGGGATCTCCACCACTGTCTCACATATTGGAGGTGAGTACGGAGTAATCGCTCTTCACCACTGAGACACCCTGCCTCGCTAATGTAGAGCTTGAGCTTGAACCTTTTCATCCTGGCATGGCACCTACCAAGCACGATAACAATCCTTCAAGCTCGCTTGCCTGGCCCCCAAGATCCGGTAAATATTCTACGATATGTATTGTACATACATACATACATACAAGACATGTATTGAAGGATTATCGCCACCCCATAAATCCTTCACTCGGTGTCTCACAGTGAATCGATAAGAAGACCTTGGATGAGACGATCTCTCGTTATGATATCGTTATTCCTATCCATACCCAACTTGGATGAGGGATTGGAGGTTCCCCGTGTCTTTCACTGCTACGCACTCGCCACAGGGAAGTTCCATTGCCAGGGGGCTGACAGAGCATGGTCACCCTCGCCGCGCCTCACGGCACAGTACGGTAAAGCCTCTGTGCGTTGACCAAGCCTCGTTGCGGATCGTGTTGGGGAGCCCGTAGGAGTGGAATGGAGTCATCCGATAATGGAATTGTTGGAAGGGTACGGAGTAGAGGCATGGATATTATTGTGCTCAAGTGTCCCAGTATTCCTGTAGGAAGGCCTTTATTACCGGGTTTGTATGTGATTTGCTTTCGATTTACTCTATATGTATGCAGCATGGAGTATCCATTGTATTAATACTTGTATATATATGATTAGTTGAATGGGGTTGGGGAGGCTTGCGCACGTGACTCTTATGTAAACTTTCTATTCTCCTCACTTGAAAGTATTGTCCTAACTCTTGGTCAATTTGTAAGGTAAATTTAAACATTTATCCAAATACATTTATCTCACGCTTCCCCCGGCAAGAAATCAGTTAATGAATCAATAGTACAAAGTACATAGTACAAATACCCATCCCCCAAACCAGCATAATCCATGCCCCCCCCCCCCCCTCCCCCTAGAACCAAACCGAACCAAACCAGGATACATAAAACAACAACCCACCCAAAAATATATACATGGTACGACATCGACCCAGCTACCCAATAACCCAGTTACTCAGTTACTCAGCCACTTCCACCTGCCAGCAAATGCGTTTTACAGTGCATCTGCTCGGTACGGATACACAATACTCCGAAAAACCGCACCGACGCTTTCCCTCGCGTTCCACGCATGGGTTTCGATTGTACATACAGAGTAGATGTATTGTATAGAGTATTATATTGTGCAAACTAACCAAGTCGGCATGATGATGACGGAACTATTAAAAGCGATGGGTTGGGGGTTGGGGGGGGTTTTTATTTTTATTTTTTATTTTTATTTTTTTTTAAAAAACAAAACTAGTTAATAGTTACTAAAGTAACTTGTATTGGTTATTATAATAATACTCTGTATTGTACGGAGTACCCTCGTTGCTTGTTTTTTTTTTCCCCTGGGTGTCACGTGTTTGTTTATCGCTGGGGGTGTGGTGGTGCGCGTGGGGATTTTTGTATTGTATGGGGTAGAGGATGCGTTGTTTTCAGGGTTCTCCTTTGTATTGGGTGGGTGGGGTGGGTGTGGATTTTGGTGGTGTTTTATTGTGTGTTGTTGTGAGTGAGTTATTATTCTTGTTTTGGTTGGTTGGGTGGTTGTTTTGAAAGGGCGTGTGTGTGTGTGTGTGTTATGTGCATTGCATTGCGTTGCGTTGTTTCTTTGTTTGGGGCTGGGTTTGGCTTGGAGTTTTTGCTTTGGGGTTTGTTTCTTGGGTTTTGGCATTGTACTGGGCTGTTGCTAAATATGTATGCTTGTGGAGTGGAGTGGAGTGGAGTGGAGTGAGGTGAGGTAGGTATCATTTCTAAGTTGGGATGGAAATGTATTTTGAGTATTTGGAGGCTAGGTTTCTGGTACCGTTTCGGGTTGTTGGCAAGTTGATGTTGCTGCTGTTGCTGCTGTTGTTTTTAGGTGTGGAGGGAGATTTGAGGGGTTTTTGGGTGGGGTTTGAATACGGATTGTTGAGGTGGAATTCAAAGGGCTTTTCCTTTGCATTTGTTTGAATGAAATAGACGAACTATATGAATGACATCCAACACCCTTCCTAAGTCGTCAAAAGGGGGGGGGAAAGCGACATGGCTTTTTGATAGATGTTGAAGATATGGAGTATTTCATGCCAGATTCATAGCAAGGACAATGCCTCTACAAGTGAAACCGCATCCCTGATAGTGATATAATCGGAACAATATACCACTTCATCATATACCCTCTAAAAGTATAAACCCCACGCGCCATCCCACTCAAGAAATCCACCAACTATGCACCCCGCCTCCAAGCTCTACAAAAAAACTACACAGCACACCCTCAACCCAACATATCCACCCCAAACAAAGCCACCACCACCCCTACCCCGCTAAAAGCCAGAAGATCGCAAGTTCGATTAAATAAAAACTACCTCACCGTCCGCAACAAAGAAGCTCTTTTGAACACAACTCCATCCAACCCAACTATACATGCTAAAGCCAAAAAACACACCCTTTCAAACCGAGCACCCCATCACAGTAGAACAGGTATTCACCCAAGTCCCTTCAAGTCCTGGGATTCCAAGTGGGAAATATGTTGTTCAAATCCCACTTGACGTCCCATCATCCCCACACCATTTCCCCCTCGCTTTCGCTTTCGCCTTCGCTTCTAGTAAAAGGGTCTCAAGACCTCCCTTGCCCGCCATCTCACAAAATAGACACCTCCCTCCCATCGAGCCATGCCTCCCCTCTCGAGCGGTGATTCTACGCAGCCTGGTTCCACATTCCCAAAAGAAAAGGAAAGAAAAACAATGATTGGGATTCGATTGAATTATAGTATTGGAATAAATCAGACCAAAATCAAAGACTCAAAAACAAAAACAAAACTACATCTATATCAATGTCCACATTTATATCAACATTTATATCAATATCCATACGCGATCGCACACGTTTCCATCTACCAGCATTATCCCATCTACCAAGCCATGAGAATCGAATACACCAACAAAACCACCAATCCATCTCGCTACGATCCCGAATCCTCAAGACTCAACCTCATTGTCTGGGGGGGGGGGGGGGGGGGGGGGGGCGGGGAGGGGGGGGGGGGGGGGGGGGGGGGCGGGGGGGCGGGGGGGGGGGGCGCCG